>WNWK01003704.1:0-52500 GCA_009830355.1 Cherax destructor
CTGCACAGTTCTGGTCACCGTATTACAGAATGGATATAAATGCACTGGAAAACGTACAGAGGAGGATGACAAAGTTGATCCCATGTATCAGAAATCTTCCCTATGAGGATAGACTGAGGGCCCTGAATCTGCACTCTCTAGAAAGGCGTAGAATTAGGGGGATATGATTGAGGTGTACAAATGGAAAACAGGAATAAACAAAGGGGATGTAAATAGCGTGCTGAAAATATCCAACCAAGACAGGACTCGCAGCAATGGTTTCAAGTTGGAAAAGTTCAGATTCAGGAAGGATATAGGAAAGCACTGGTTTGGTAATAGAGTTGTGGATGAGTGGAACAAACTCCGAGTACCGTCATAGATGCTAAGGACGTTGTGTAGTTTTAAAAATAGGTTAGATAAATACATGAGTGGGTGTGGATGGGTGTGAGCTTGTACTAGGTCAGATGCAGTGCTCCTTCCTTAAGTGAATGTAACCTGACCTGTACTAATTCCTTAAGTGGAAGTGACCTGACCAGGTGGTCGGCTGGACAATTATATGAGTGGGTGCGGTTGGGTGTGAATTGGTCCTGACTAGGTTGTGCTACTAGGTCAGATGCAGTGCTCCTTCCTTAAGTGAATGTAACCTGACCTGGCTGGGTCGGGGCATTGGCTTAAGCCGTTGGAGATTTGGACCTGCCTCGCATGGGCCAGTAGGCCTGCTGCAGTGTTCCTTCTTTCTTATGTTCTTATGTTCTTATAAGTGGAGAATTTCACTGAAGAGAAGCACTTCACGGTTTCTCCTAGGCTTTAAAGAAGTGCCACCATCACTACTTTTATGATTCGTGGCCATTAAGTAAAATTAAAGCTTATTTTCGGGCCACGGTAAACCACAGAAACCAAATCCGCAGATACGGGAGTTCTTCTGTATATAAATATGTAACTATGTATGCATGTGTATATGCATGCATATACAGTGGACCCTCGGTTTTCATTCACCTCCAAACTCGAACAATTATGTAAGTGTATTTTCGTAAGTGCTTTTGTAAGTGTATTTTTGGGGGTCTGAAATGACTAATCTAATTTACATTTGTCCTTATGGGAACAAATTCGTTCGGTAACGGGACTCAAAACAGCATTCTAGAAAGAATTTTAAACGAAAACCGATGGTCCACTGTATGTACTCTTATGTATGCATGCACATGCATATGAGTCTGCATTGTATACATTTATGAATGTACATTTTTTTGTGTATGCATGTGTGTGCATATGCATAATTGCATGTACACTTGTGTGAATGTATCTATGT
The DNA here is from genome assembly GCA_009830355.1 of Cherax destructor. Taxonomy (NCBI): domain Eukaryota; kingdom Metazoa; phylum Arthropoda; class Malacostraca; order Decapoda; family Parastacidae; genus Cherax; species Cherax destructor. The sequence goes on from WNWK01003704.1 coordinate 1,286, forward strand.
AAATTTTTGTACAGTGGAACCAGGAGTTTCGGCCGCCGCCCTGAGCATCGGCCGCTTTGAGTTTCGACCGCTTTTTTCGGCCAAATTTTGTCCCGAGTTTCGGCCATTGCCCCGTGTTTCAGCTGGCGTACCAGACCTGTCCGCCTGCCCGTGCTTGCACGCCTCCCCATGCAGGCGTCGTGAGCCAGTCTAGCGTTGTTTATCCTTGAGTGAACATTACCCTGCGCGCTCATCCAAACATTTCACAATAAATTCATTGTGTTTAGTGCTTCTTCATTAATTGTGACTGTGAAATAAGCCATCATGGGCCCAAAGAAACTTCCTAGTGGCAGCCCTGTGGTAAAGAAAGTAAGGAACACCATAGAAGTGAAGGAGATACTTGTAGTAGAAAAATACGAGAGTGGCGTATGTGTGGGGGAGCTTGCCAGGATGTACGGCAAAAACAAATCAACTATCACTTCTATTCTGGCAAAGAGAAAAGAGCTCAAGGAAGCTGATGTTGAGAAAGGTGTTGACATGTTAACCAAAAATAGATCGCAAACAGTCGAAGAGGTTGAGAAGTTGTTGGTGGTGTAGATCAACAATAAACAAATAGTGGGTGATAGTGTTTTGGAGTCGATCATTTGTGAAAAGGCAGGGCAGTTGCATGCCAATCTTGTAAAGAAAATGCCTGGAACCAGTGCTGACTTTAGTGATTTTAAGGCCAGCAGAGGCTGGTTTGACAGATTTAAGAAGCGTAGTGGCATACACAGTGTTGTAAGGCATGGTGAGGCAGCCAGTTCAGACAAACAGCGAGTGAAAAATTTGTGCAGGAATTTAAGGGGTACATAGAGACTGAAAAATTCAAACCCCAACAAGTGTTCAGTTGTGATGAAACAGGCCTGTTTTGGAAGAAAATGCCCAACAGGACCTACATTACTCAGGAGGAAAAGGCACTGCCAGGACACAAGCCTATAAAAGACAGGCTAACTCTTTTGTTCTGTGCTAATGCTAGTGGGGATTTTAGAGTGAAGCCTTTACTGGTGTATCACTCAGAAAATCCCAGAGTGTTCAAGAAAAACAATGTTATCAAGAATAAATTGTGTCTTGTGGAAAGCTAATAATAAGGCATGGGTCACGAGGCAAATTTTCAAAGAGTGGGTCCATGAAGTATTTGGCCCTAGTGTGAAAAAATACCTCCTGGAAAATAAATTGGAACTCAAGTGCCTCCTGGTAATGGACAATGCTCCTGTTCATCCTCCAAACTTGGTAGACCTCTTGTCTAGGGACTTTAGTTTTATAACAGTGAAGTTCTTGCCACTCCTCTCCTCCAGCCCATGGACCAGCAGGTCATTTCTAACTTCAAAAAACTCTACACAAAAGAAGTGTTTGAAAGGTGCTTTGAAGTGACCTCAGACACTCAGTTGACCTTAAGAGAGTTCTGGAGGAATCACCTCAATATCTACAACTGCATAAGCCTTATAGGTAAGGCTTGGAAGCGAGTGACTTCCAGGATTTTGAACTCTGCTTGGAGAAATTTGTGGCCAGAATGTGTCCTCCAGAAGGATTTTGAAGGGTTTGAGGCTGACCCTGACCCTGCCGACCCTCTGCCTGTTGTGGAAGGTATTGTGGTATTGGGCAAGTCCATGGGGTTGGAGGTGAGTGGCGAGGATGTGGAAGAGTTGGTGGAGGACCACAGGGAAGAGCTAACCACTGACGAACTGCAAAAGCTTCAACTGGAACAGCATCAGACCACAGCTGAGGAACTTGCGTCAGAGGAGGAGGAAGAGGGAGTGAAGGAGGTGCCTTCTTCAGTGATTAAGGAAATGTGTGGAATAAATTGCAAAATTTTGTGGAGAAATACCACCCTGAGCAAGCTGAAACAAGCCATCTCTGCAACATGTTCAGTGACAAAACAATGTCCCATTTTAGGGAAATCTTAAAGAGACGGCAGAAACAGAGCACTCTTGACAGTTTTTTTGTGCAACAGGGGTCCAGTGACTCTCAAGCTGGTCCTAGTGGCATTAAAAGACAAAGAAGGGAAGTAACCCCAGAGAGGGACTTGTTACCTAAAGTCCTTATGGAGAGGAATTCCCCTTCCAAACAATAAGTCCTCCCTCTCTCCTCCTCCTATCTTCCAGATGCCAGCAAGTCTCTTCAATAAAGGTATGTAAATGTTATTTTAAATGTTTATTTAAATGTTAATTTATCTATTTTATTACTAATTTAAGTACTATATTTATTTATCTGTGTTGTGTTTGTATGTAAAACTATAGTTATTCTTTAAAAAATGTATTTTTTGTAAATATTTTTGTTGGTCTGGAACGGATTAATTGTATTTACATTATTTCTTGTGGGAAATATTGCTTCGACTTTCGGCCGTTTCGAGTTTAGGCCTAACTCCTGGAACAGATTACGGCCGAAACTCGGAGTTCCACTGTATATGCATGTGCATATGTATATACCTGTATGTGCATGTGTGTGCATTTTTGTGTTAGTGTATGTGCATACGTATGAGCATAAATGCACATGTACACATATAAATATATATGTGTACATATATACTTGATGCATAATATGCATACATATGCATGTGCCTATGCATATACTATATATAGGGACATGAATACATGTGTATGTATCCTTGTGTATGTGTATGTATGCATGTACATATGTATGTGTGTGATTGGATTGCAACATGAAATTTAATACCCACATCCAACACACAGCCAAGGTCTCCAAAACAGTAGGCATCCTCTCCAAGATAAGTTACTCTGTACCTCAAACAACACTACTTACATTGTACTACTCTAATCTACCCCTACCTCACCTATGGTATTTGTGCCTGGGGATCTACTACACCAAATCACCTAAAACCATTAATAACCCAACATAAAGCCACTGTGTGAACTATCATCCATTCTCATCTCAATGATGTTACCTGAGAGTTTGTTCCACTCATCTACAACTCTACTAAAAGAAAGATTAAAAAGAAATCGAAGAGGAAGAGATACAAAAAGGAAAAAAATAAGGAATATGATGCAAGAAAAAGAAAAAAATGAAAAAGCAATTCCACATACCTCTTTAACTAGTAGTTGATCACGAATAGAAATCCGCTTCTTCGGGGGCTCTGGTATTCCTCCCCCCTTACTAGACTTTAATTTTTTTGTTAAAGTAATCATTCCTCTGGAAAAAAAAGACAGTACTATTAATTAGACAGTTGCAATGTTAATGTTTATTCTGCATTTAAGATTTGTTCTAAATTTTCAGAAGCATGAAGGAGAAAGAAAATTATTAATAATATTATTATTATAATACAAAAGAAGCGCAAAACCTAGGAGAAAGGAAAATATATGCAGTACAGTATTAAAAAATAAAAAGATTTTAAGGCAACTCTCCCATAAATAAATGCAGTCATAAAAGCAGTTACAGTACCAGGTGAACAGACAAATGCAGTAGTATAATGCACTCCTTTATTGACATTTCCCCCACATAGAGGACTTTACTAAGTTTGTAATTTGATACAGCCCACTGTGTAGATGAAACACTGTCAATAAAGGATCGCTTTATACTGCATTTGTGTCCATCCATTGTGTCAATATTTTATGCCAGTTTTCTCCAACAGTACCAGGTGTTAATGGTAGTTTCACAAAGCATTTGTGCATTACAATGTACAGTAATATATTCAGCATTACAGACACCAATGGACTGGGCCATAAGTGCTCTGTTGGTTAAGATCTATGAGAAAGTTCATTACATACTTGGGTTTTCTTTTACATTTTATGATGAAAGTTCATATTTTGTTGTCTACATGCTTTGCTGGTGGTGCAAACTGTCAATGGCATTTGTAACCTGACCAAAACCTGGTTGTAATTAATGGAACCAAGTTGCCTGCTGATTTTTCTTTAAATATGCCAGACATGTAGAACAGTTGCATGATAGAATGATGGCGTTAATTTTGCTGTCTCAACACTATGATGTTTAGCCAGTATTGTCTTTGTATCATTGCCCTCAGATGGCTTGTAGATAGCTCAAGAATATAATGGAGTACCTTCTTGTTAGCATAAGTCCCTATCAAATCATTTATCATGCACTGCTTTTAATTTTGCCATATACTGTATATGCCTGCTTTCTGAAACAAGCACATTATAAATGTTTCTTAGAACTTAAGAGCTCTTAGGAATGCATGAGAGAAAGATCATTTTTTTATTACTTAATCCCAGGGGGTTTAAGAACACCAAGTATTGTGGCATACAGAGGGTGCTTGTGGCTCACTTGGTAGTGACCTTAGCTTATACACTGAAGGACCAAGATCCTTGAATGAGCAGACATGTTGGGCATGTTTCCTTACACCTGCTGCCCCTGTTCACTCAGCAGTAGGTAGGTACCTGGCTATTAGGCAGCTGGTGTGGGTCACATCCTGAGGGGTGAGGATTAAAGACCCCAGTGGAAATAAAACACTGATGACATCCTGATTAGTAACTGGGTTACTAACCATATGGGTTAATAATACAAACAAAATCATTTACTTCCACAGGGATCCTTCAATCCTCTTCTCCAGGATATGACTCACAACAGTCGACTGGCTCTCAAGTACTGTATGTACTTCGTTACTGCTCGATATATGTGAAAAAATCACATGCCCCTTGAGAAATCAAACCTGGTCTCTTCAGTAAGATGAATGCTGTACCATTGAACTATGCATAAATGTCATTTAGTTCAGCTATACACTGATGAATAACTCATGTTCATACATGTTGGTACATGTCGATACACTTATGTGACAAGCCTGAATGTGTGTATACATTTCAATGCAAGTATTATTATTATTATAATCAAAAGAAGCGCTAAACCTTCAGTGCAAGAAAAATTGCAAAGAAATCAGCTTACAGGGTGGAAGTCCTGTCATTTATGCTGGTGGTCTGGTGGCTAAAGCTCTCGCTTCACACAGCGAGGGCCTGGGTTCGATTCCCAGCCAGGGCAGAAACATTGGGCGTGTTCCTTTACACCTGTTGTCTATGTTCACCCATCAGTAAAATTGGGGTACCTGGGTGTTAGTCGACTGGTGTGAGTCGCATCCTGGGACACTGACCTAATCTGCCCGAAATGCTCAGCATAACAAGGGACTTTCTATATAGTAGTATGTCATTGATGTCAGCTAGGCCTGTATACCTTGTACATGTACTTGTAGTAAATAAAGATATTATTATTATTATTATTATTATTAAACAGCAGTAGCTTCTATGCATGAAAATTTTTTACTCGGAAAATAAACTAATCTAATCTTACCTAACTAAAACTATACACAAATTTTTATGACTTTTTTTTCTGTGACTATTACCTGTCACTGCTGTTGGTATTCATTATGATAAATTATATAGATTTAATCTAGGATAACCCAACAGTATATATTATTATTATAATCAAAAGAAGCGCTAAACCACAAGGGTTATACAGCACGGCCAACAGTATATAACAGTACAACTTTGATCATTTAAAAAGTTTTATTTTAACCTTGATATTCTGGGTTATCCTCGGTTAATATATACATTTTACTAGTGAAGACTATTGTAAAAATTTAAACTTGTGTAATGACAATAAAAGTTTACGCCAACAACAATCTTTCCCAAGCACCCAAAATAGCTTTCATCAGCTCTAGCTACAAGTGCTGGATTAAGTTTGCCTAATCAGTAGGCTCAATTATGTATTTTCTGGTTCATATACTGAAGAACAAGTGTCAACTAGCGACTGACAAGAACTCACAACCTAATAATGGCTGTTGAACAGTTTCTGCGAAGGGAAATTTTAGCCATAAACATGCTGGCACAGAAGGATTATGGTACAATTAATTTACAAAACAAGATCAAATTAGAGGAAACTTTGTCATTGTCATGACTGACAGTCCCTACCAAAACCTGGAAATGTCATTTAAATATCATTATAAATAGACATTCCAGGATTTTCATTTAATTTCAACAACACTAGTCTGATTAAAAATGTAATCCACGAAATAATATACACTTTTATTTATCAACTATCTTTTAATACCCTTATCCAGTCATACTAGTTACCTCTTGTCAAAACCCGTATTATAAACCCGTCCGTGATCACTCATACACCTGAGCTTAATTTAGAACTAACAAACTGTGAATCACAGCAGCCAGGGATACGAATGAAAACATATATTAATATACTATATAGAAGAAACTCGAAGGAAATGTAGGTGGCAAGGTAAAACTGTACCTTGGGTGCCCCCTGGGCCAAACAAACAGCGGGGGAGAGTGTGGTGTCGAGACCCACCACCTTCACTACACTAATATAACACCACACTGGCACCTCTCATACACCTCTCTCTCTCTCTCTCTCTCTCTCTCTCTCTCTCTCCACCGTCTATGTGCTCTTTCTCGTCTGAAACCATCTTATTAATCTACTTTTTTGGGTTTTTTAATGACTTGTAAAGATAGCTCTCGTTGGGTAGCGGATGATTAACCAGGTCATTATTTATCTTAAGACTTATGTCAGGAGACATTTGATCTAATTTTCCTGACGAATAAATCACCATGACAACCGTTTGTGGGGGTTGAGACTCGCCTCCTGGCCCTGTCTCTTTACTTCAGAATTGGTTATTTACTAGTTCCTTGTCTCCTGACCTTCTGTCATACCTGCTCTTGAAACTGTGTATGGAGTCTGGCTCCACCACCACCTCATCCAATTCGCGATCATTATTCACTATCGTAAGACAGTATTTCCTAATATCTAAATTGTAGGTCGTCCCAGTCCCTCTTGATTCAGTTTAATGTCACGGTCTGTTCTGTCGAATCCTATAAGTATAATAAAAAAATAATATCTTTATTTCTACAAGTACATGTACAAGGTATACAGGCCTAGCTGGCATCAATGACATAGTACTATATAGAAAGCCCCTTATTATGCAGAGCATTTCGGGGCAAATTAAGTCAGTTTTGTCCCAGGGTGCGACCAATACCAGTCGACTAACACCCATTTTACTGATGAGTGAACATAGGCAATCGGTGCAAGGAAACACGTCCAGTGTTTCTACCCGAGCTGTGTGAAGCAAGAACTATAGCCACCAGGCCACGGGGCACGAGGACGTTATCATATCTTCCTCGGTCCTTTCCTATGGTGCTAAATTCAATACATTAAACCTCTCATTGTTCATCCCTCTCTGTTCCAGAAACTCTTGTTCCACTGGACCTTCTCTGGCTTCTGAACAGGCATTCTCAGGTGTGAACTTCATGTTGGTGATGTACATTTTAAGTGATAAACGACAAATGATAAACTTTATCTCTACAAAATACGGATTACAATTGATTCAGAAAATATGTTAATGCTCACATAATTTATAGAAATTCTGGTTATGCAAAGCATTCCGGGCAATAGGCCAAACGTATGTATGTATGGTGTAATGATGGATTCATTGTCGAGGAATATGAAGACGATCGATTTTATAATTTATAAGCTTCATATGCACTGCAAATGTTATACGGTTTATATGTACCTCTGGCAGTATGTTCGGTGCAGTGATTACTCTCAGATCCTTCTCATTATCTTCTTACTCACTTTTCGTAAATTCTTTCCTCTCAATTTATACTCCTTCCGATTTGTATGAATTGCATTTGGTTGGATTGAACTCCATTATAGCCACTTGTTTGACCACTACTGCGGCTGGGCAAGCTTTCTTGCATCCTCTGCCTTGTTTTCTTCTATTTATGTTATTCTCATACTCAGAACCTGATCCTTTTTTTGTAGATTAATTACGTATATTAAAAGAAGTAATAACCATAGTACCAGTCCATGAGGGACCCCCATGCTGATGGTTCCTTCTTTATCATGACTATCTTCTGTTCCCTTTTACTCTTTGATCAATTAATTTTTTCCACGTAACGTTACTTTTCCCAGTCTGTGAATTAATCTCTGGTGTGGAGTTGAATCAAATGTTCTAGTCCCAAAAAGACAGTCTGCTGAGTCTTGTATCACTTATATAATGTCAGTCTCTTAGTGGGGTGGAAAAATAAACACATAAGCAGTATAATGTGATCCTTTATTGACAACGTTTCGCCCACGCAGTGGGCTTTATCGAGTCACAGACAGATCTGGCTGTAACTAGTCTCCTGAAACCACAAGTAGATGAGTATGGTATGAACTATCATCTGACCCCTTCAATTTGTGAGTTGTATAGTGTGATGTGTCATGCCTTTAAGTGTATGTGATTATTTTGTAATGTTTTAGGTTATAATATGTCTGTGACTCGATAAAGCCCACTGCGTGGGCGAAACGTTGTCAATAAAGGATCACATTATACTGCTTATGTGTTTATTTTTCCATTGTGTCGGTATTTTATACCATTTATTTCCATCCTCTTAGTGGGGTACTTAGTAATATGTCTACAGGGATTATGAGGGTTGTAAAGTGTCACATACCTCCATTTATGTTATGCAAGGTTCAGTGTGGAGTATGTAGCACCAGGATTGAGCCCACTCATGATAAAACCCGTCAGACAGAAAAAATCCAAAGATCTGCTGTCAAAATAAGTTCCGAGTTGAGAGGGATAACACATGAGAAGTCAAATTGATTACCTCGGAAGGCTGGAGAACCAGAGGCGACATATTTTTTTTTTTTTTTATTAACACATCGGCCGATTCCCACCAAGGCAGGGTGGCCCGAAAAAGAAAAACTTTCATCATCATTCACTCCATCACTGTCTTGCCAGAAGGGTGCTTTACACTACAGTTATAAAACTGCAACATTAACACCCCTCCTTCAGAGTGCCGGCACTGTACTTCCCATCTCCAGAACTCAAGTCCGGCCTGCCGGTTTCCCTGAATCCCTTCATAAATGTTACTTTGCTCACACTCCAACAGCACGTCAAGTATTAAAAACCATATGCCTCCATTCACTCCTATCAAATACGCTCACACATGCTTGCTGGAAGTCCAAGCCCCTCGCACACAAAACTTCCTTTACCCCCTCCCTCCAACCTTTCCTAGGCCGACCCCTACCCCGCCTTCCCTCCACTACAGATTTATACACTCTCGAAGTCACTCTGTCTCGTTCCATTCTCTCTACATGTCCAAACCACCTCAACAACCCCTCCTCAGCTCTCTGAACAATCGTTTTGGTAATCCGCACCTCCTCCTAATTTCCAAACTCCGAATTCTCTGCATTATATTCACACCACACATTGACCTCAGACATGACATCTCCACTGCCTCCAGCCTTCTCCTCGTTGCAACATTCATCACCCATGCTTCACACCCATATAAGAGCGTTGGTATAACTATACTCTCATACATTCCCCTCTTTACTTCCATGGACAAGGTTCTTTGTCTCCACAGACTCCGAAGTGCTCCACTCACCCTTTTCCCCTCATCAATTCTATGATTCACCTCATCCTTCATAGACCCATCCGCCGACATGTCCACTCCCAAATATCTGAATACATTCACCTCCTCCATACTCTCTCCCTCCAATCTGATATCCAATCTTTCGTCACCTATTCTTTTTGTTATCCTCATCACCTTACTCTTTCCTATATTCACTTTCAATTTTCTTCTTTTACACACCCTATCAAATTCATCCAGAGGCGACATAATCCTGCACAAAATACTTTTGAGGCAATAATAGGAAGGTAGAAGCAAATTATCTGAAAAGAGAGGACACGGGTATAAGGGACATAAAGAGAAGCTAAAGAACGAGTATGTGCAATAGAGACATTAGCATATTCTTTCTTAGTTTCCAGAGTGATTACAAGCGGAATGATCTGGATGATCTGCAGATTCAACCGCAGGCACAACAGGACCCAAGAGGTTAAGAGCTTGTAAACTGGTCAATAGCGAAGACGGGACCAGGAGCTGTAACTAGTCTCCTGAAACCACAAGTAGATGAGTATGGTATGAACTATCATCTGACCCCTTCAATTTGTGAGTTGTATAGTGTGATGTGTCATGCCTTTAAGTGTATGTGATTATTTTGTAATGTTTTAGGTTATAAATCTTTAATATGGTTAGTGTAGATATTCCATTTGCCTCCGTCGTCAGAAAATGTATTCAACATAATGCTAAAATACAGTGCATCAATATATAAATAATATATTAAATTCTTCAGCAAAGTATGCAGACATGAAATGTGAAAGGACTTGTATAGGGCCTGTCACTTACACACCGCCATCTAGGGGCTAAAGATAAAGTTAAGAGAGTGATATAGTTCCCAAATAGAGTGTTTTTAGCTACGAAACAAATATTTCCAAAATATTTTATTCTTGGTATGCTCAGAGTAATCATAACAAGAAGCCAGATAACAAAATGTTGTCGGGAATATTATTAAAAAGAACTGTATATACGTTGAGTTGAATTTAATCCATATCACAAACAGGATCTTTATTCATTGATAGGTGTTATCTTAGTGTATATACATGAAGTACTGTAGTATGGATTAAATCATTCTTAAAGTTAGAAAGACCCTAATGGAATAAGTCACTCCACTTTTTTTTTTTGGGGGGGGGGGGTTATCCTAGGTAATCCACACATGCTGTTATATGTGTGATAATTTATATAACTTTGTGTGTACCTGTACCTGAATAGATTTACTGTACAGACGATCATTATTATTACTGGAAGGGTTAAACCGAACTGTCCAGGTAAATTGTGGGCCATAAACAAACATTTAATTCATACTTCTCAAGGGAGGTGCCTCGACACCCTTCACAGCCTTGTTGTCCTGGGACTGTCTCAACTTCAACCCAATACCAACAACTTTTTATTACTATTCTGATGTATTTCTTTCAATTATGTATCACCCTTCAAGGAAGGTTCCTTGACGCTGGTGAGGGGCTCTTGATCTAGGGAATTGGATCTGTGCTCTGGTTCCCTGAATTGAGCCTGAATGCCTTCCATCCCCCCCCCCCATGTGCTGTATAATCCAATGGGTTTAGCGCGCCCCCATGATTATAATAATAATTTAAATTATGTAGGGATACCACCTCTAGTGCTTTGACCTCTCGATGGGGATGATTTGATGCTGGTTAGGGGCTCTCGACTCATTGTCCAGTAATAAGTTAATTTTAAGATTGCCCGAAATTCTATAGTCAAAGTATTTATGTTGAAGTCCATAAAGCATGTCACTTATTCATATAACTATATAATGTAACTTATGGAAATATACTTTTCAGGAATAATACTGTTCCTCCCTTGGATTAAACTCAAAGCTCTAACACAGAATCTTGTGGCTCATGGGTGGCACCTTCAGCTCATATCCGAAGGACCTGGCATCGATCCCAGCATAAGTGGAAACGTTGGGCATGTTTCCTTTTCACCTATTGCCCCTATTCAACTAACAGTAAGTAACTGGGTGTTAATCGACTGCTGTGGGTTGCATCCTGGGGTAGAGGTTGGTGCTTTTTTTCATGACATACCAGTAATGTTCTTTTTGAGACATGCATTTTTACCAACACTTGCAAAAAAAAATTGTACACCTAATGTTATTTGTATGATGAATGAATTTTATGTGACTATTTTTATACAACAAAATATTTTTGTACAGTATCATTTATGATGAATGCTTTTTACAAGTAATTAGGGCTTTTTATAATATACGTAAATGCTTTTGTGTAACATTGTACATATATGTATTTTATAAGATTTTATTTTGATATTTCATCTTTATTGTGCAGTTCTTTATGATAGCAACTGTGCTTTCTGCATGAATAAATATTTTTTTTGTTTGGTTTTTTATTATATTTCAATACATACAGTTATGGTCACTTTCTCTAGTACCATGCTGATTAAGATTTCTCACCCTTACAAAATATAAAACAAAATAGTTTGGACACAAATTATGAGCAATTTGCAAATGTTAGTTAATATTTTATTTTTATATACGTACTGTACTCTTATTTGCTGCTTTTAACATTTATGATACTTGTAGTACTGTAATGGTATTTTCTGACCAGCAAATTACTTTATATTATGTCCCTTTAAAACTTTAGCATCTTAATTTGAGTATTTTTCAGTGTAATTACCTATAGCTACAGGAGAAGAGGTATCCTTGTGGTGTCCTGTCTTCAAAAATTTGTTCATCATATTTTTTAACATTTTCTATGGTTGTTGCACTTACTGCATCTTCTTTTAATTCATTCCACTACTCTACAGATTAAACACTTGTAAATATAATAATTCAGTTTGTTTTCCATTTTTTTTATTGGAGCAGAGTACAAGTATACAGTATTTTCAACAGGAGTACTACTATAATTTTCATAACTTAATAAGCTAGGCATAATCCTTTCGCACCTCAGTTGGCAAGCTTTGAGCTTGCCAATAAATTTTATCCTTGACATGAAATGGGTGCGTGACTTTTTATTTTTAAGGTTACTAGTAATAGTGGATGCTATATGAATGATCAAAACTGAGTTGATTCTTTTATCTAAGGCTTTTGACTACTGCAGTAATGTGTCAGGGTCCCACCAGTCTCAGAAATAGCTGTAACAATAGTACTGACTTATTTTCTCCATATGGCACTAATTAATTTTTTCTATCTAAATTCTAAATAATAAATCAGAGACAAAGATTTATCATTTTTGCAAAGTGATATTCAGTGGAAGTAATGGGCAAATTACCGTAAATAGCATTTACAACCTATATTATATATAATGCCTTGGGCAAGTCTTAATCTTAAAAGTGTAAAAAAATACATTACAGGTAGTTTTAGAATACATACTGTTAAATGATAAGTATGTACATGTACCCAGAAGAGCAGCAGTAACTGTATCTGTAGATATATGAGTTGGTACAGTATATTTTATGCAGTACGTAATGTATATACAGTGGACCCCCGGTGTTCGTCCATTTTTCGTAACAGAATGCTGTTCAAGTGCCATTACCAACCGAATTTATTGCCTTAAGAAATAATGTAACATAGACTAGTCCTTTTAGACCCCCAAAACTACACTTATAAAAGCATTTAAAAAAATAAACTTACATAAAAGGGCCTGTTTTGAGCAGGACGAACACCGGGGGTCCACTGTACTATACAGTGGACCCTCGGTTTTCGTTGAAAATTATTTCCAGAATGCTGTTTGAGTGCCGTTACCGAATGAATTTGTTCCCATAAGGACAAATGTACATTAGATTAGTCATTTCAGACCCCCAAAAATACTCTTACAAAAGCACTTACGAAAATACACTTACATAATTGTTCGAGTTTGGAGGTGAACGAAAACCGAGGGTTCACTGTAGTACATATTGTAGTAATATGGCATATGTTGAAGTAAAAAATCATTAATACAGTATATTAAGCGAATTTTGTTTCTTAAAAGTGGCTTGGTAGGACAGTTTCACCCTATTATTTAGTGGATGCTTATTTTAGATAGCCATTTTTCATAATTTTGAAAATTAATAATGTAAGTGCTTTAATAGTATGTACATACATACATACATACAAATGCACTTATACTCTGCAACTCCAAACATGTAATGCCTTACTCTGTATAGTATTGTACAGTGGACCCCCGGTTTTCGTGATTTTTTCGTTCCAGAATGCTGTTCAAGTGCCATTACCAAATGAATTTATTCCCATAAGGAATAATGTAAAGTAAACTAGTCTTTTTAGACCCCCAAAAATACACTTACAAAAGCATTTAAAAAAATACACTTACATAAAAGGGTGAGTTTGGAGCAGGACGAACACCGGGGGTCCACTGTATACGTAGTATGATTTTGTTGATTTAAGTTATCAAATTAAATTACATCAAAAACAAGCTCCATCAATGCTTATGTTGTTGTTACTACTATTTCTTCTATTTCTGTTTCTTCTTCTATTTCTTCTTTAACCACATGTTTCCATATAATAATACTATACAGTACTGTAACTGACAGAGTTTAATGGCAATCTTTATTAAGATATCTTTTTTCTTAGGTCATCTAGTTACTTTTCACTTTTACTAATTACATATATTTAACAAAATACAGTGGTACCTCGACTTACGATATTTTTTCATTCCAGAATGCTGTTCAAGTGCCATTACCAAACGAATTTATCTCCTTAAGAAATACAGTAATGTAAAATAGACTAGTCTGTTTAGACCCCTAAAAGTACACTTACAAAAGCATTTAAAAAAATAAACTTACATAAAAGGGTGTGTTTGGGGACCATCGTAAGTCGAGGTACCACTGTATACTGTAACCTATTATTTAGAAACTAATGATTCTTTATGATATATCAATGATTGTATTTAACTAGCTAACTGAAAGTACCATATTTGTTTTTCCAGCAGTTGAGCTATGGATGTATTGGAGAATTCAAGCAGCAAAGACCAGTTTATTCCAGGAAACTTTAACCCTCTTCTTCAGGAAGTATCTGAATTTATAAATAAGTCTTTAGAGCATGCGAGCCATAGCTATCAAGTTCAGGTTAGCAAAATTCAAGGTGAATTATCACTTAATCAACAGAATTTTGCAGAAACTCGTCTAAACATTCTGGGCAAAACCCTCACAATTTTGTCTTTGCCACCTAGGTTTACTACCGTTCGAGTTAATGTACTGAAAATTACTCTAAGGAAGGCATTGGCACTTATTGAAGAGCATCTCAGGCATCAGTACATAGGTAAAACTAGTCCACTTCCATTAGTGTATCCACATCATTTATTGCCAGATCTACTAATAATAGAATCATCTGGTATCAAGGAGGTACAACCAGCAACAAAGGACGTGATAGTAGGACGAATGTGTGGGTCAGCGGTACTTCGTGGGGCAGAGGTTTTTGCTCCTGGTGTTATAGGAGCCTCACCAGATCTTCATTCCGGAGATAGAGTAGCTGTGTTTGCTGACCTTGATGATGCCTGTTTAAGAGGGTGCAAACATTTCGGTGGTAGGAAAATGTTTTTAGGAAATGGAATAGTAAACCAGAGTAGAAAGGAACTCTTTAAGACTTCAAAACCTACTGGTTTAGCAGTCTCAATGAAAGAACCAATATTTGATGCTCCTAGTTTGGGAAGTTGTCATTCAGATTTATTGTTCCTCCAAAACTTGCCATCAGTATTATGTAGCCATATTCTTAATCCTGATAAACATGCACAAGTTCTAGACATGTGTGCAGCACCAGGGGGAAAAACAACACACATTGCAACACTAATGTACAACACTGGACAAGTTATTGCCATTGACAAGTCACAAAATAAACTTAACCATATCAGACTGACTGCACAAAAATTAGGCCTCACTAATATAAAAGCATATAAGTATGACAGTACAAAATTAATTTCTACAATAGATTTAGATGGTACAGCTTGTAATATTGTTCAGAGGAAAATTTGTTTAAGCAATAACATTGTTTCAGAAAGTAATACATACAAAATCTCAAGTAAATTAAATAGTGTAGGTATAGATCAAGAATATAATTCATGTGCACCACCATATAAACCTTCCTCATTCAGATGGATTCTGCTTGATGCTCCTTGCAGTGCTCTTGGTCAGCGTCCTCAGATTCAGACCAAAACAAATATGAAAGAACTGCAGTCTTTTCCAATTATTCAGCATAAATTGTTGGAGAATGCAGTGGAGCTATTACAACCAGGGGGAAAACTTGTGTACAGCACATGTACTATTGTCCCAGAGGAAAATGAAAATATGGTGAAATGGCTGTTGGATAAATATGCAAATGTAGAACTTATAGAAACAACTCCTAAGCTTGGTAAACCTGGATTACCAAACTGTGGGCTAAATAAAGAAGAATGTGGTAAAGTGCAGAGGTTTGGCCCTTTTCCTTGCAATAATTCAGGTAATTGGAGTGTTGATGAAGATACAATTGGTTTCTTTATATCTGCATTTAGAAAATTATCATGATAGTGTTAAACTTCGGAGTTAATTAATAAATTGCATATAATAGTGTATACAGTGGACCCTCGGTTTTCGTTGAAAATTCTTTCCAGAATGCTGTTTGAGTGACGTTACCGAACGAATTTGTTCCCATAAGGACAAATGTAAATTAGATTAGTCATTTCAGACCCCCAAAAATACACTTACAAAAGCACTTACGAAAATACACTTACATAATTGTTCGAGTTTGGAGGTGAACGAAAACCGAGGGTCCACTGTACATGTACTGCATTGTATTTGTATTTCTGTATACATGTACGTATGTATATATTTTTTTTTTTCAACATGTCGGCTGTCTCCCACCGAGGCAGGGTGACCCAAAAAAGAAAGAAAATCCCCAAAAGAAAATACTTTCATCATCATTCAACACTTTCACCTCACTCACACATAATCACTGTCTTTGCAGAGGCGCTATGATATGAGAGTTCAGAAAATCCCTCCAAACCGCCAATATCTCAAACCCCTCGTTTAAAGTGCAGGCATTGTACTTCCCATTTCCAGGACTCAAGTCCAACTAAATCAATTAACTGGTTTCCCTGAATCCCTTCAGTTCGTCAGGTCCCAAAAACCATTCGTCTCCATTCACTACTATCAAACACGCTCACACATGATTGCTGGAAGTCCAAGCCCCTCGCCCATAAAACCTCCTTTACCCCCTCCCTCCAACCTTTTCGAGGATGACCCCTACCCCGCCTTACTTTCCCTAAAGATTTATATGCTCTCCAAGTCATTCTGCTTTGAAATACTTTTAGTAACTCCACACCTCCTCCTAATTTCCACACTCCGAATTTTCTGCATAATATTTACACCACACATTGCCCTTAGACAGGACATCTCCACTGCCTCCAGCCGCATCCTCGCTGCAGCATTTGCAACCCATGCTTCACACCCATATAAGAGTGTTGGTACCACTATACTTTCGTACATTCCCTTCTTTGCCTCCATGGATAACGTTTTTTGTCTCCACAGATACCTCAACGCACCACTCACCGTTTTTTCTTCATCAGTTCTATGGTTAACCTCATCCTTCATAAACCCATCCGCTGACAAGTCAACTCCCAAATATCTGAAAACATTCACTTCATCCATAATCCCTCTCTCCAATGTGATATCCAATTTTTCTTTATTTAAATCGTTTGATACCCTCATCACCTTACTCTTACCTATGTTAACTTTCAACTTTCTACCTTTACACACCCTCCCAAACTCGTCCACTAACCTTTGCAACTTTGCACAGTATCATCAGCAAAAAGTAACTGTGTCAACTCCCATTTTGCATTTGATTCCCCATAATTTAATCCCACCCCTCTCCCCAACACCCTAGCATATACTTCTTTTACAACCCCATCTATAAATATATTAAACAACCATGGTGACATTACACATCCCTGTCTAAGACCTACTTTTACCGGGAAAGAATCTCCCTCTCTCCTACACACCCTAACCTGAGCCTCACTATCCTCATGAAAACTCTTTACAGCATTCAGTAACTTACTACCTATTCCATACAAAATATAACAGTGTTGTAAAACCTTGATATGATGGACCCCTTATGCAATGGATTTTGGAAAGAAGGCTCAGTGATCCTGCTGTATGGGGGTGTCTGGTAAACTCATCGATTTGCAGTAGACCAAGTCCAGTATAGTACAGTGTTACCCCGAGTTTTGGCCAGCTTCCAACTCGAACAATTATGCAAGTGTATTATTGTAAGTGCTTTTGTAAGTGTATTTTTGGGGGTGTGAAACTGACTAATCTAATTTACATTATTCCTTAAGGGTTCAAATTCGTTCGGTAACTACACTCGAACAGCCTTCTGGAATGAATTATAGCTGAAACTCGGGGTTCCACTGTACTACTTCACATCTATTAGTACAGTAGGTGTCTGGTACTACCATCAATGCAGCGGACCAAGTCTGCTGCATTACAGGTTTGTCTGGCGCAGGCCTCATTCACGACCTGTCTGTTTTCATTGTTTCCAGATAAATGGGACCACTGGCCCATCCTGGGTCAACTTATTATTGAATCTGCACACTTGCATACTGTCTCTGATTTTCCCTGGATTTACAACGTTTCTTTTTTATTATAATATAGTGTACTGTACTGTTAACTCTTATTCTTGGGTAATTTATTGTGTTATACTATACATATTACAGTTTTTCCTTCGTATATCCAGTAATGTCATCAATACAGCACACTAGGTCTGCTGACTTGGGCATTTGTTCTTGTCCATTAATACCATCGATGGAATGACCTTAGTCTTCTGCATTGGGCACTTCAGTACAATGGATTTTCATTAAAGCAGACATCCCCTTTTCTCTATTAGTTCATTATATGAAGGTTTCACCAAACTACAGTGGACCCCCGGTGTTCGTACTGCTCCAAACTCGAACAATTATGTAAGTGTATTTTTTTAAGTGCTTTTGTAAGTGTATATTTGGGGGTCTAAAAGGACTAAGCTAATTTACAGTATTCCTTATGGCAACAAATTCGTTTGATAACGGCACTTGAACAGCATTCTGGAATGAATTAATTACGAACACCGGGGGTCCACTGTATACTGAATACTGAAGGTATCAAATAAAAAAATACAGGGATTTTTTTCACCAGTGCTCCTGTTGGACCATCTGTACAGTATTTTATTTATACAGTACTATATTTGGAACTCATTTTTGGAATTTATGATTGGATGGAGGCAAGGTTTTACCTTAATCTTGTTGGTACGTATATGCACTTGGAGAAATTACAGGATCCACACATTTCAGTACAATACTGTATTATATTTTCAGTTGCACATATCCTAAATGTTATGAAAGTAAACTACTAGGAGGAAAAAAAAGGGGTTCTTAATAAAGAGTCTTTATGACTCCCATGAGTTTGGTGCATTTTGTGAACATATACGTACAGTTATAATAATGGACAATACATTTTGTTTGTAGTATCCATATTTTACTTTTTGCCAACAGTTTGCTTAGCACTTTAAATATTATTGGCTAGTAGATAAGTTTTATCCTTTTAATAAAAGATAAATTTGAATATTTTTTTTCTTTTGGGTCACTTTGTCTTGGAAGGAGATAGTTGTTAAAATACTGTATTTTCCGGCATATAAGGCGTGCTTTTTTTTTCCCCACAAAAAATCTTGGAAAATCACCCTGTGCTTTATATGCTTAAGGTCAGGGTCAAGGGTAGGCTTTGGGTTATGCTTTAGCATAAACTAAAGGGTATTAGCCCTTGAATATGATTACTGATTTACGATTATGATAATTCTGTCGTGTGCCTTATATGCCAGAAAATACAGTAATAAGAAAACTAAAAGGGATTTGAATTCATCAGAAAGCAACATTACATTTGTGAGGAAGTATGATATAGTACATGTACACTATCATAATGTGTGTGTGTTTTGGAAAGTAGTCTTTTAATTTTATTTATATTTTTATCAGTAAGTATTAAATATTGTAAGCTATTTATTACTGCCATGTGAAAAAATCCTGCTGTTTGCACTTTTTCCTACAACTGTTTATATGTGGAGGTTTATATGTAATGAAACACAATACAGTACTATATTAACCTTTGTTTTCAATACTAGTGTATGGTTATACTGTGAGTTTTATATCAGTGTGGTTTCTATTATTGTTGCCTTAAAGTGGATTTCATACAGTTATGATTAGCTTTTGAATGATACCAGTCTTGCCTTCTTAGGTATTTCCTGTAGAACAGTGGTCCTTAACCTCTTTTGGCAGCAGCCCAAAATATTGTTGAGAATCTACATGACAAGTAATCAGTCCCTCGACTTAGAGTCGATGTGTTCAGTCCATCAATCTTGACAGAAGTGCAGCATATGTGCAGAGAAGGGGCTGATATACTGTAAACAGGTAAGGTGAAGCAGTTGGAGGTGGCATCATCAGTGGAAAATTCCACTGGAGGAAATATGTCATGCCTATAGGTTAGTAAAGTGTTAAATTCCCTGTACTTTTGTAAAGAATGATGGACTGGAAAATGTCAACTTCAGGCTGAGGGACTGATTACCTTAAACTCCATCTCATCTTAAACTGTTCTCCTTTGTATTGGACTGGTGAAACCACTAACTTGCAAAACGTTTCCACAATAAAGATACACCAGTATGTTGCACAAGTGTCTCTTTCATCAACTTGTTGGTTTTCTAAATTATTTATATGTGTCAGGCACAGCAACATCTTGGTACTATCTTGATAATGGGAATTCTTCAGTGCTTGCTTAATTATTATTATTATTATTATTATAATCAAAAGGAAGCGCTAAACCTACTAGGGTCAGTGCTTGCTTAAGCTATAGGTATGACTTAATTTCACTAGTGACACTGCCCCCAATTGCTTCACCTCACCTTTTACAGTACTATATAAACCCCTTCTTTGCACAAGTGATGTAGTATAAGCTACTAATGGTTATAATCATAACCATGATTTTTAAAGAGGTCGACCAGTAAGTCAGCGAACGTCCTTGGTCAGACGACCAAAAACTGTAGCTGTGGGTCATCATATTATTTAAGACACGTGTCAGGAAATACTTGTCCTGTTTCGTGACAAACATTATACCTACCATATGGTGTATTGTTGTCAAGATTGATGGACTGAACACATCGACTCTAGGCTGAGGGACTGATTACTTCTCTGTACTGTACTAATGAAGCCACAGACTGGTGAAATGTTTCCACAATAAAGATACCTAAGTATTGCACAAGTGTTTCATATACCTGAAAAATTACCTTTTCGGTTGGTCTTCCATTCCCTTGCAACTTTAATTTTCATAATCTCTTTTAGCTTTTCTTATTTCTTAAATGATTTCTCTCAATAATTGAATATATTGATTACGTACTTAAGTACGTACGTATCTGTTCCTTCTGCTTCGCCTGTGAATGCCTCTCTTTTTCCCTACAGATGTTTTAATCTGTTGTTTATTAATTTAGGGTGATTTTTGTTTGACTTAATTCCCTTTTTGGAACATATGTTGCCTGAGCAGCTTGAACTATGCTGCTTTGAAAAACGTCATATTGACATCCATCTCCCTACCTGCCCTACAGGATCCCCTCAAGGGAGATTCCTTGACACTGGAGTATACCTGGAGAGAGTTCCAGGGGTCAATGCCCCTGTGGCCCGGTCTGTGACCAGGCCATGCTGCATAATCCTACAGGTTTAGCGCTCCCCTTGATTATAATAATAATGTGACCAGGCCATGCTGCATAATCCTTCGGGTTTAGCGCTCCCCTTGATTATAATAATAATGTGACCAGGCCTCATGTTGGATCAGAGCCTGATCAACCAGGCTGTTACTGCTGGCCGCACGCAGTCCAACGTATGAACCACAGCCTGGCTGGTCAGGTACCGACTTTAGGTGCCTGACCAGTGCCTGCTTGAAGACAGCCAGGGGTTTGTTGGTAATCCCCCTGATGTATGCTGGGAGGCAGTTGAACAGTCTTGGGCCCCTGACACTTATTGTGTTGTCTCTCAACGTGCTAGTGGCACCCCTGCTTTTCATTGAGGGGATGTTACATTGCCTGCCGAGTCTTTTGCTTTTGTAGGGAGTGACTCGTGTGCAAGATTGGTACTAATCCCTCGAGAATTTTCCACGTGTATATACGTAATAATGTATTTCTCCCGCCTGCGTTCTAGGAAGTACAGGTTTAGGAACTTCAAGCGTTCCCAGTAATTGAGGTGGTTTATCGCAGTTATGCGTGCCGTGAAGGTTCTCTGCACATTTTCTAGGTCAGCAATTTCACCTGCCTTGAAAGGTGCAGTTAGTGTGCAGCAATATTCCAGCCTAGATAGAACAAGTGACCTGAAAAGTGTCAACATGGGCCTGGTATCCTTGGTTTTGAAGGTTCTCATTATCCATCCTGTCATTTTTCTAGCAGATGCGATTGCTATGGTGTTATGGTCCTTGAAGGTGAGATCCTCTGACATGATCACTCCCAGGGGCTCTTGATCTAGGGAATTGGATCTGTGCTCCGGTTCCCTGAATTGAGCTTGAATACTTTCCATCACCCCCCCCCCACATGCGCTGTATAATCCTACAGGTTTAGCGCTTCCCATGATTATAATTAATAATGCCCTACAGGATAATCAAGTGTCAGAACACACCAGCTGATTCCTAGACAATCCCTCATCTCCGCAAAACTGGGAGCACAAAAATCTGGGAGCTTAACTTGTTATTACAGTAATAACACGATACTATATCGAAAGTGTGGGATTTGTGATTATACTTAACTCAAGTGCACCATTAACTTCAAGATTATTAATTAGTGATTCCTTGATAGCAAGAACCAAGTCAAACAAGTTATTACCTCTAGTCGGTTCTGTCTCAAACTGTTAAAAAAGAAAAAGCCTGGATAGTATCAAGGCACTCACTAGACTCAAGATTTCCTGAAAAATCGCTCTAATCAATTTGTCTAAAGTTAAAATCGTCCATTATTAACATATTTTCGTATCTAGATGCCATAGAAATTTCGTCCCATAGAAGTTTACTGTCCTTTATTAAGGTTTGGAGGGCCTGTAAATCACACCCAAGATTAGTTTTTTCACATCTCTCCAGAAACTGTAGACAAATAGATTGTCCGCCGCTTCAACTTTTATATATTGTCTAATGCAACAGTTTAAATTATCTCTGACATACATCGCCACTTAACCACAATTAGGTGAGTACAATTAGATGAGTACTCTGTCGACCCTATCACCCTATCGGTGTGGCAGTTGTATGACCCTTGTGGTTTAGCGCATCTTTTGATTATAATAATATCGATGTGGCATTCAGAAGACATTTCTCTTGTCTTTCAGGTTGAACCAGGTCTCTGTTATAGCAATAATATATGTGTTTCCTGCACATGCATTTGATCTTAGATCGTCTATCTTATTTCTAGTGCTCCTATTATTAGAATAGTAGACCTGACTGTTTCTGTTGAACAATTCCTTTGCTCTTAGTAACAATATGATAAAAAATGTTTTTTAATTTTTTCCTGAGGTATCTTGGCAATTTTTGCTGATTTCATCCCTCGTGCTGCAACTTGTTTTCACTTTCACCAATATATTTCAACATATGTAATCAAAAACATGTTGTTCTTCAGTATTCACCATAGTAAGTAATTAAAGGTATTTAGGAACAGCTACACATAAGTACAGTTATCATTCATAGTGTAAATTACCTAGGATAACCTAAAAAAGTCAGTGACTTATTTCCATTGCGGTCCATTACAAATGTTCCGCCAAGTTAATTAAAGAATAAGAAGGCACATCGTCATAAGTTTCATTCCTTTATGTGCGGGTTATTTGTGTATTTTCCACCAAATTGTTACAAATCCCAAAGTGTCCCAAGCCATAAATCAGATTGTTACATTCAATGTCAAAGATTGCAAAGTAAAGTTTTCTAGTAAATTAGTTAAATAATTAATATAATACCAGTCCCTGGACCCATTATGTACCTCTGTAATCTTTTGACTACCGCCCACAGGATGGGTTTGTTTGTTTGTTTGTTTAATGTAAAGATATCAACACTTTGACTTTTTTTTTGGCTTATCCTAGGTAATTTACAGATATGCTAAACTATGTATGGATATTTGTACTTATGTGCACCTGTGCCTAAATAAACTTACTTTACATAAATAAAGATTATCATGAATGTGAGGGTAGTGCCTCAGGGTTGTAAGGAACCTTTCAACCCATCATAAACAAGCGTGTTGATCCTGGCATGTTATTTAACGGTCTTTGGTGGGAAGCCGGTTGCTGTACTCAGGTGGGGGTGTGGGGGTCCCGCTTTGCTGGGGCTTGGCAAGGGGGTCCACCGGACCTAAT
Organism: Cherax destructor; assembly: GCA_009830355.1. NCBI lineage: Eukaryota > Metazoa > Arthropoda > Malacostraca > Decapoda > Parastacidae > Cherax > Cherax destructor. The sequence goes on from WNWK01003704.1 coordinate 24,966, forward strand.
CGGAAACTTTCAAGTTTCTATCTATTTACAAAGGAACTTTTGTTCCTTTTCTTTCATCGCCCAGCCTTGGGCAACAAATCTTCCTCGTGCCATCGAGAGGTCGGGCTCGATACGGCTTAGGCTGTCAGTGGCCCAATAAAACCCCAACGAAGAAGAAGAAGAATCCTGGCATGTGCTCTGGCTAGTCTCTCAACCATGCTTGATACAAAAACTACCAAGAGGACTATGAAAGTCCTCTTGAAAGAATTTAAAGCTGATAAAGTGAAGAATGCCAACGTTATCGTTGATGTATTGGAACGTCTGGAGGTAAGGACGAAATATCTTGCCTAATCCACTCAAAATCTGGTTTGTCATCAGGCTGTCATTGTTCAGTTGGAATCTTTTAATCCTCTTCCAGGATGTTTCCCTCAAGGGAGGTTCCTTGACGCTGGTGAGGGGCTCGTGATCTAGGGAATTGGATCTGAATTAAGCCGGAATACCTTCCATGCCCCCCACAGGCGCTGTATAATCCTACGGGTTTAGCGCTCCTTTGAAGTTTAGTTTGATATCTTTATTATGCACCCCGCTGTATGACCCCTGTGGTTTAGCGCTTCTTTTTTATTATAATAATAATATGCACCCCATACCCATCCTGTGGGCGGTAGTCAAAAGATTACAGAGGTACATAATGGGTCCAGGGACTGGACCCCAAAGTTTTGATAGCTGAGCAAGTTACGAAGGTAATGAATTCACAAGTTACAAAGGTAATGAATCATGTAAGTAAATTTACTTACGTTTATACATGGTTACAATCATGAACAAATTATAAAGTAATGAGCAATTCACTAGTCCACACCCGGTCACAACTGTAATGAGTTCTTGGTGCAAATATTAATTGTTGGGTATGCTAATATCCATGTATTTAATTACTGCTAGGTGAAGAGGGGCAGGCGGTGTGTGGAAACTTACCCAGCATTTCAAGTCGTGTGATAAATGGTTCTGAAAACCGACAAGTTGAAGATTGAGACACTTATGCAACATATGGGAATCTTTATTAAGGAAACGTTTCGCCATACAGTGACTTCATCAGTCCAAATACAAAGCAGAAAGGGGGGTAAGGAGAGGAGGAGTTTGAGGTAATCAGTCCTGGAATCGATGTGTTCAGTCCATCACTCTAGATACCCCTCACGGAAAATTCCTTGATGTTGGAGATGGGCTCTTTATTTAGGGAATTGGATCTGTGCTCCGGTTCCCTGAAATAAGCTGCATAATCCTACGGGTTTAGCACTCCCCCTTGATTATTATAATAATAATAATAATCACTCCAGACAAAAGATAAGAGATAAAGATTTTATTTCTTTGTAAAGGTTACAGTGTGTAATTACAATTTTGGTTTGCTAAGTTCAAAGAAAGCCACTATCATGCTGGGGTATTTCGGGCAGACTATCATTCATAGTACATAATAACTACTTAAATCTAGACAAGATAAGAGTGGTTAACTTGTATTAAAATCTTTATTTAACCTTACTACTAATGCGAGGTAGTCAAGGTGGAGGTTTATAAGAATAATAATCTTGGAGTTGCAAATAATAAAAACAATATTAAAATTAATGGTTCAAACAGTAGTAATTCGTGGATTGGCAGATGTTTAATAAGACAAAGTCATATAATATAATATTTGGAAAAGTTGCTTCAAATTGATTAGAAGTTGTTTTGGTTGGTTTGGTTAGTGGCTAAAGCTCTCGCTTCAAACACGGAGGGCCCGGGTTCGATTCCCGGTGGGGTGAGAACATTTCGACGTGTTTCCTTACATCTGTTGTCATGTTCACCTAGCAGCAAATATGTACCTGGGTGTTAGTCGACTGGTGTGGCTTGCATCCTGTGGGACAAGATTGAGGACCCCAATGGAAATAAGACAGACAGTCCTCGATGACGCACTGACTTTCTTGGGTTATCCTGGGTGGCTAACCCTCCGGGGTTAAAAATTCGAAGAAATCTTATCTTATCTTAAAGTCCTAAATTTATATGTAGTCAGGGGATCATTTACCGGTTCAGGTAGTGTTAAGTGGCCCATATAAGTTTATTGTTCTTGTGAATACAGGCACTCCTCACTTAACGACGGAGTTCTGTTCCTACGATTAGGTCATTTAGTGAATTGGTCAGAGTTATCAGCAGGATTATCAGGAGCTGTAGAGGGCCCGGGTAAAGGAAATGACGGTGAGGAAATGGAAGGACTTGTAGAGGTAGGGGTCTGGGGTGTATCTTTCGAGAAGAATCCCATTAGTATGGTCTGCTTTGTAATTTTCTTTTTTTCTTAAATTTTTTTATAATAGCATTGTAAAAGGTCATCCATTTGCCGTTCCACTTTCGTGAACCGTTCAACATTTGGGTCCATACCCTCTAGTTCTAATAGAGCTGCATTCACTTTCGAGAACACACCAGCTAACCCCCTTCGCTTCTTTTGTACTTTTTTCATTCTTTATTCTTCTTCCTTTACCAAGTGCTACTGCACTTCCAACTCTATTGAATCTTTGTTAGTTAACTCTCCCTTGGCATATTCCACTAATTTTTCAATATCTAAGTTAAACACGTTAGCAAGTTTCCATGACCAAAGTTCTCATATAGCATACAGTACTGACTAGTCGGAGAGCTGGTTGTAAGTCCACGCGGTCGTTAAACAGGTAAGTCTTTAAGCGAGGAGTGTCTGTACTGTATAATTTAGATTATTTATGCAGGCATTTTTACTAATTGGTGGCACAGTATGACCATTCAGATTTAGAGTTTTCGTGTGAATATACGTAATATTATTAATAATAATATTAATGCTTTATAAATTAAGGTTATAATTTTCTGCAATGATAATAGTAAAAACAGTATTATTACAGGTATACAGTACTGCTAATTCTGGTTAGGAAGATTTAACTTACCCTGTATGTATTAGGATGGATGAGTATACATATCAGTGTGATAATGACACATTGGCACTGCCACTTGATGGATGAGCTGAGCTGTGGGTGCACCAGCTACCCCTTTTTCCTCCTGGGTTGGTGGCATAAATTAAGTGAGTGCAGCTGTTATGCAGCAACTTTTATACTGATTGTTTTTATTTGTTATACAGTGGACCCCCGGAAATCGAACGCCTCCCAACTCGACCTATTATGTAAATTTATTATTGTAAGTGCTTTTGTAAGTGGATTTTTGGGGGTCTGAAATGGACTAATCTAATTTACATTATTCCTTATGGGAATAAATTCGTTCGGTAACAACACTTGAACAGCATTCTGGAACGAAGAATGTTCGATTTCCATGGGTCCACTGTAATATGAAAATGTTACTTTTAAAATCAATATAAATTGCCCTACTTTTATGTATTATTGGCAACATTGGTTCTTGATACTGGTGAAAAGCTCTTTTTTCTTTGAATCTCCTATTCCTCAGGTGCTGTATTAACCTCCCGGTTTAGTACTCCTTACGAATACAATAATAAATGTTCCTTGCGTAAACATTACATAATTTTTTTTATCTATCTTGTATCTGTTTTTCCTGTTTTATTATTTCAGTTACTATAGTATTTTCCAAGTTAATTATTTTATCATAATTTAGCAGAGAAGATATGAAAATGTCTACTGTATTTACATATCCCTCAACTCCATTTCTAAACCATAAAATACTGAATTGCCTGGTTTTTTTTTTTTCAGAGTAATGAAGCAGGGACTATTAAATCTGCCATAAATGGGTTGCACCATATTTTTACATATCTTGTAAATGAAGAGGACATTAAGGTTCCACCTAAAAGACCTGGTAAAGACTCAAGTTTGTTATTGTATTTAAAGAAAGAATACAGAGATTTGTATTTAGTCCAATATATTTATATAATGTGGTTTGTCTTCTTCTTTAGTTTTTACCCATTAATGAATATACAGGAGGGCCCTGCTTTACTGCACTTCGCTTTACAGTGTTTCACTAATACAGTGGTTTTCAATTATACCCATTCTTCATTTATCCAGGCTACCTACAATAAATATACTATTCACCACTTAAGCTAAGGATGAAAATATTTGAAGGTAAGAAATGTGTGTACTGTATATGCAGTTTTTAGGTCTAGCTCTATTGCTCACTTAATGTATGACAGTGTAAACATTTGAAAAGTGAAAAAAGGCCATGTTTCACTTTACAGTGATTTTTTTATTTACAGCTGTATAAGTGGGGCCCACCTCTATCAACAATGCACAGGAAAATAAACCCCCAGTATATACACTAGATATTAGAATGTAAAGTGCAATAGATAATTTGTATAATAGTCATATTATCATTTTGTTACACTGTAAAGTATATAATTTAGTGGTGTATTATTTGTTTAAATTTAATTTTGTGTACCTACAGTATATGTATATGAGTTTAGACATGTGAGAAACAAAAAAAAAAATGTGTAAACAAAGAGGTATTGAGTACAGAATACTGTACATCAATGTAAAACTAAGGGAGAGTCATGAAAAATGGGATGAGTTAATATTGATGCAAAAATAAGGTTCTGCCTGTACTCTTACATGACAAATTGGATAGGGAAAACAGATAAGAATGTGTGATCAAATACTGTTACTAATCCATTATAGAGAATACAATTACTGTATTGTACTGAATGTAAGATTTATAATACAGTGGTACCCCGAGCTTTGGCCATAATTCGTTCCAGAAGGCTGTTCGACTGCCGTTACCAAACAAATTTGTTCCCATAAGGAATAATGTAAATTAGATTAGTCCGTTTCAGACCCCCAAAAATACACTTACAATAATACACTTACATAATTGTTCGAGTTGGGAGCTGTACGAAACTCGGAGTACCACTGTACATTTAAATATTTCACTGTGTAAGAGAGGTACATAATTAAATTATGTTAGAAAGCAAAATAGAAAAAATATTTTTAAAATATCACTTCATTACAAACTCTTTTGATAATTAAAGGATAAAAAAAAAATGTTAGTATGTAATAAAATATGTGACATAATGTATTGGATGGGGATTTATTTGGGGCATATTTTGTTTGGTGCCATGTATGGATATATGGATTGCTGCATCAGATGAAAAAAAATAGTGTCAGGCATGAATCCTTCAAAAAGAATGACTTAATTTATCTTAAACCAATTATTCCTTTGTGATACTATTTGCTTAAATTACAGGGACTAGAGGATTTGTTCTATTTTAAGAAATTATAAATAACAAAAAGGCACAATACTGTGACTGAAACAATACACAAATAACCCGCACATAGGAGAGAGGAGCTTAGGATGACGTTTCAGTCCGACTTGGACCATTTACAAAGTCACACTAACAAAAAGGAGAGGAGGGAGTATATATAGGCTAGCAGACATTGACGAGAACAAGAGAGGTAATAGGAAAGGAAGAAAAGTAGTGGCAGAGGTAGTAGTACTAGTGGAATCAGTCAATGACTAAGAAAGGAGCACTGCAAGGGAGCTAGGAGCCCATAAAAGGTATGAACAAGAACACAGAGGGGGAACAACAACAATGCTCTTTTCTCCCATGTCAGAGATCACAGTCATCCTATTGACTGGTCTTCTGCTAAAACTGTCTACCCTACTTCTAACTTTCACAGTTGCTGTCTGGTTGAATCCTCCCTTATACACAACTTTCCTTGTATGAATCTTAGTCCTGGCTTTGTCTCTGTAGATGCCTTCCTTTCCCATTACATTGTAAAATGCTCCAAACTTCAGAACACTTGTGACTTAGCCTGATTTTTTCTTCTATTTTCCTTCTTCTCCCTCTTTCCCTTTCCTCTTTCTCCTTTGGGTTTTCTTTCTTCTGCCTTGGGTATTTGGTCCATTATTATTACGTATTATTTTTCCCCTAGCTCCTTTGCTGTGCTCCTCTTTCTTAGTCTTTAACTGACTCCACTACTACTACTACCTCTACCACTATTCTTCCTTTCCTACTATGTACCTCTCTTGTCCCGTCCTCTGCTGGCCTATATATACTCCCTCCTTCTCTCCTTTTTGTTAGTGTGACTTTGTAAATGGTCCTAGTCGGACTGAAATGTTGTCGTAAGCTCCTCTCTCCTACGTATGTGCTGGTTATTTGTGTAAGAAATTATAAATAGATATTGAACTATGGTTATTTGATTTGCAGGCAGTGCTGAGAGCGCAAGTGACACATTTAATCGGTGGCTTTATCAAAGGTATGAGGAAACACACAAGAAATTGCTTATTCTAGTAGGACATGAAGGTAGGTTTCTGTTATGGGTTTTTTGGTATTATTCAGCCTTACAGTATTTAGACATGCTTCATCTCTGCAAAGATAAATGGTTTATTGTATATTATATTTCTTAATTTTCTTGCATTGTCTTCATTGACTTGTTCACTAATTTCATTCGTTCTTCCATACCAGACTCACCCATGATCATCTAATGCATGGGGTGTCCTGCTTTCCTATGTGTCTTTGAACATAGTAGCATTATTTTCAGCCTCTTTTTTTGTTTTTTTTGCTTCTTGTTTGCTGACAGTGTTTTTCTTCCTCTCTGAAAGTACGTATCAGCATTGATTCAGATTCTGTATACAGGTTTTGCTCAAAATACTACTTTTAGATGAGCTTTAATTTTTGCATTGAAGTCTTTGAATACCCTTGTGTCCTATACCTGGCACTCTCTTCTGATGTGCATTCTACTCAGTCATGCAACACTGAAGTATCCTGTCACTTTTAGTGCTCTTCATTAATTTTTGTTTTGAATTCTGTGTGGAGTAAGTATGTAAAAAATGTTCATGCATAACATAACATTGTGCTCAATAGTAAATGTTATACTATAAAAGTATTATTAATTATTTATCTATTTTATCTTAGATCATTCTGTACAGGAACTGGCACTGTGCTCAATCATAAAATTCATTCAATCTGAAGGACGACATCCAATAAAGAAAAGAAAAGATGTTGTCTACCAATTCCCCCAACACATATTACAGGTAAAATTGATTAATTTATAGATGTGGCATAATCATGAATATTTTAAAAATTAATGAGACTGATGTATTTGTATAGTGAGGGAAGAAGTTATGGAGAATGTATGTACTGTATAGTGCTGAAACAGATTTTCAGAGAAGGTACAGCATATTGTAATTAATGAGGAGATTGATGGGAGTTATTTCATAATGCAAGAGTTGGATGATAGAATGTAAATAAGATGGACAGAAGCATAAATGAATGTGAAGAACAAAATGGTTGCAACCAAAAAAATACTGAAAATATGTATTAGATGAGGACCTATAAGGAAGAAAAGGGAAATAATAAATGTGTTCGTGAGAGAGAGGTTTATAGTTTTGGAATACTATGTCATCATGTACTGTATATGAACTGTGTTTACTCTAAAGAATGCGACCCTATACACAATATGCTGTGGATAGGGTTTTCTGTATTGAACTGTTGTCTGAGGAGGGAACAGATTGGTTCAAAGCCTATGATAAGTACTTTCTTGAATATTGACTTGTATAGAGCTTTGTTATCTCTCTCTGGACTCAGGAAGATATATTTTACTACCAAAAGTTATATTATTAATACAGTGGAACCTCGGTTTTCGTGATTAATTCGTTCGAGAAAGTCTGACGAAAACCAAATTGTACGAAAACTGAAGCAGTATTTCCCATAAGAAATAATGTAAATCCAATTAATCCATTCCAGACACCCAAAAATATTAAAAAAAAAAATACATTTTATAGAGAATAACTATAGTTTTACATACAGAAAACAATGAGAAATAAATATGTATACTTAAATGACTAATGAAATGGATAAATGAACATTTAACACCACTTTTGAAGACTCTTGTTGGCGTATGGAAGACGGTGAGGAGGGGAGAGGGAGAAGAGGTTATTGTTTGAAAGGCCCTATCCGGGGTTACTTCCCTTCTTTCTCTTTTACTGGCACTAGGACCAGCTTGAGAGTAAAAGCACTCGTTCCAGGCATTTTCTTTACGAGATCTGCATGCAACTGCCTTGCCTTTTCGCAAATTATCGACTCCAAAACACTATCTCCTGCTAACTGTTTTCCATTGATCCACACCAACAACTTCTCAACATGTTCGATTGTTTGCGATCTCTATTTCGTTAGCACATTTACCCCTTTAGCAACATCAGCTTCCTTGATTTCTTTTTTCTTTGCCAGGATGAAACTGATCATTGATGCGAATTTCCCATACATCCTGGTGAGATAGGCCACCCGTACGCCACTTTCGTACTTAGATACGACTTTTTTTTTAATTCTATCGTGTTTCTCGCCTTCTTTATCAAAGCACTGGCACTCGGAACTTTCTTTGGCCCCATGGTGGCTTATTTAGCAGTCGCACTCAATAAACAAGCACAAAAGACAATGGATTATTACGAAATGTTACGGCTGAACGCATGGGGTGATGCTCACTCAACGATAAACAAAGGCAGACTGAGTCACTTGGTGCTTGAGTGGCTGAGTGACGTGGGCGGGCAGGCGGACGCGTTCGGTATGGACCATTGTCAACTATATGAAAATTGAGGTGATGTACGAAAACTGGGACAAAATTTTGACGGAAAAAGTCGTCGAAAACCGAATCCTATGAAAATTGGGGCGTACGAAAACCGAGGTTCCACTGTAATTCAAATATTTCTTGTGTGTAATTATGACATGCTTAGGGCTTTTCATTTATAAGGTATTCTTGTGTTATTTGGTCAAAAATGTTGGCTACATCATAAAATTTGCCATACACTATTTGCCTTCATTATACAGTGGACCCCCGCCTAACGAGCACCCCGGAAATCATATAATTATGTAAGTATAATATTGTAAGTGCTTGTGGAAGTGTATTTTTTGGGGTCTGAAATAGACTAACCTACGTGACATTATTTCTTAAGGAAGTAAATTCGTTCGGTAATGGCACTTGAGCAGGCTTCTGGAATGAATTTTGCTCGTTAGGCGGGGGTCCACTGTATTAGGAAAATCTGATAAATTAGTTTCTATAAATTTCTTAATTGATAAAGGAAACAGCTTTTTTTTTTTTTTTTTTTTAGGCTTTTGGGAATTGCATGTTGATTTGACAGAGTACATTAATATCGGTAGTAAATGAATTTGAGGGTTATATTTTTATTTTGCAAATAATTTCTCCATAGCCTTTGATGATGCGCCTCGTATCAAGCACCGTGGATAACCGACACTTGATAACTATGCTGTACGAGTATATGGAATGCCATGACTTCATGTTCTTTACTCTCCTGGTTTGTATGATTTATATTTTATAGCTGTAATACATTGCACATGATTTGTTAAAATGATGTAATTTAATTCTCATTCACATTGTTGCAAAGGCACCTACATACAGCAGTAATTGTTTCTTCTTTGTTATAATTTATGCATGTTTTTAATTACGTATATTCATGGAACAGTAGTTAGCAAAAAATATTTTATCATGCATTGATCAAATGGAAGTTATAATACAGAATGCAAATGATGAATCGTTGCAGAATAATTTAATTCTATGCTTCTATTATAAATTCCCCATCCCTAAAAGGTGGCATTATGTACCGTAGATTTCTACCCTGACATTTGTATTAGCTTCAAGTGTTTAAAATTTCTGAAAGAGTTGTTGCAGCATTGGACAGACACTTGTACATGCTTGTTTGGCTATCACAAAAATAATCAGTTTCCACTTGTATGGATGAACAAATGTGTGGAGAGAATGAGGAGGATTCTCAAAAATCATATATATGTGAGAAAGTAAAAGGAACTGAAAAAAATAGAAAGGCACAAATAAAAGAGAGTGGCACTACATTGTGAGTGTGGTTATAAGTGACATATTACTTAATATTTCCAGATTACACAAATCTTTTCATGATAACTCATCTTAATTTTTGACATTTCGCAAAATTATGTATATTTTAATATGGTGTGGGGTTACCAAAAGTATTATTCAGAGAGCTGAGAAGGGGTTGTTTGGACATTTAAGAGAGGATAGAGCGAAATAGAATGACTAGGAGGGTACATGGATCTGGAGTGGAAAGGAGGGGTAGGGGTCATCCCAGGAAAGATTGGAGATAGGGGAGTAAAGGAGTGTTTGAGTGTTAAGGGCATGGACATTCAGTAGGCAAGTGAGAGTGCATTAGATAGGAGTGAATGGAGCTGTGAATTGGAGTGTGAGCAAGGTAACATTTATGAAGGGATTCAGGGCAACCAGTTAGCTGGTCTTGAGTCTGGGGGTGGGTAGTACAGTGCCTTCACTCTGAAGGAGGGTTGGAGGATGTTGCAGTTTGGAGGACTGTCTGTACTGCAATGTCAACATGCTTCTGGGAAGACAGTGATTGAATGAGTGACAATGAATGTGTTTTCCCTTTTTCAGGTCAAGTCTTTCTTGGTGGGAGATGGCCAGTGTGCTAAAAATAACTGTGTACTGTAGTGTTTATGGTAAAGTTTTTTATTTTCTAAAAGTTGGAAGTGATAGTTTAATTATTCTCTTATCAAGTGATTTTAATGTATTAATGACTGTGGAAGATAAATAATTAAGATGATAATCTGACCATATTTTTTTTTTTCAGGTCTTAAGCACCATAGTAAAAATGCAAAAGGGTAAGGATATCTCAGTGACATTCATGAACAATCTGTTTCCCTTGTTAGAACAGATCAACATACCAATGGAAAATGCTGCTAACCTTGCATACCCCAAACTTCTGCTTAAGCAACAAGATGGTAAGTCTTTATTCTAATCTAGATGTGGAAGTTTCATGTTAATATGTAAAGTTGGTATCTTATTGATTATTATTATATACTAGTATAAAATTTTCAAGACAGAGCAAGAATAATTGCTTGTAATTTTTAGCTCTTGACAGTTATTTGAATTATTTGAAGCTTTTCACAAATGGTTAATTTTATAAGTTTATATACAATCTACAGATGAAAATAATTTTGTAAAGAGAAATTTGTAGAAATTAAAAATGTGATAAAAAAAATTGACAGCTGCAACAGATGACCACAATTGCAATTTATTACATGTATGGTATAGTTTAGTAAAAGATTTTATTTTCAAAGATGGTGAAACAGGTGAAGATGAAGAGCTGCCCATGTTCGCCATTCCATATGACAAGGCTAAAAGAGCCATTAATACCATCTGGCCAGAGGTGCTCAGGTACCCTTTAACAAATGATCTTTATCGCCGTTGTCTGATCCTCATACCTGAGAAAGTGATGCATCACCTCGACAAACCCATTAATCTCACAGATTTCTTCATGGAATCCTATAATATTGGTTAGTAAAAGTAGAATAAATTGATTCTGTGGAGCTTTATATTATTTACTATTTTTATTTTTTGCATTTTTCCTGTTTAGTATTTGCTGGTACATTAGAAGTACAAAATATGCTTTAAATTAAAAAATAATATGAGGTGGAAAGGAAGTATATGAGCTTCAAACAGCTGACTTCATGGGTGTGAGGTAAGCACTTTTACCACCAACATTAAAAGTACTCCAACCAGAACCTCTATAGAGCATCTTGATGACAAGGACAATAAAATAAATAAAAACACCTGTAGTAATTCCCAACCTTTTGCTAAATTATTGTACTGTAATGCATATATACAGTGGACCCCCGGATTTCGTACTGCTCCAAGCTCCAACAATTATGTAAGTGTATTTTTGTAAGTGCTTTTTTAAGTATATTTTGGGGGTCTAAAAGGACTAATCTAATTTACATTATTCCTTATGGGAACAAATTCGTTCGGTAACGGCACTTGAACAGCATTCTGGAACGAATTAATGACGAAATCCGGGGTTCGCTGTATATACGGTGGACCCCCGGTTATCGGCCATAATTCGTTCCAGAATGCTGTTCAAGTGCCGTTACCGAACAAATTTGTTCCCATGAGGAATAATGTAAATTAGATTAGTCCGTTTAGACCCCCAAAAATATACTTACAAAAACACTTTCAAAAATACACTTACATAATTGTTCGAATTGGGAGCAGTACGAAATCCGGGGTCCACTGTATATTTTTTTTAACATGTCTGCCGTTTCCCACCGAGGCAGGGTGACCCAAAAAGAAAGAAAAACCCAAACAGAAAGAAAAAACTTTCATCATCATTCAACACTTTCACCATCACTCATACATAATCACTGTCTTTGCAGAGGCACTCAGATACGACAGTTTAGAAGTCCCTCCAAACTGCCAATATCCCAAACCCCTCCTTTAAAGTGCAGGCATTGTACTTCCCATTTCCAGGACTCAAGTCTGGTAAACTGGTTTCCCTGAATTCCTTCACAAAATATTACCCTTCTCACACTTCAACAGCTCGTCAGGTCCCAAAAATCATTCGTCTCCATTCACTCCTATCTAACATGCTCACGCATGCTTGCTGTAATATATGTGTGTGTTTATTTCTGTGAATTACTGCAACATTATCCATGCACATTATAGACATTATCTTCTGCCAGCTTTCATTGGGACTATTCATTTAAACCATTTTGTCTTCTTAATTCCTGGTACCCTATTTTTATTTTTTTTAACATGTCGGCCATCTCCCACTGAGGCTGGGTGACCCAAAATAGAAACACTTCACCATCATCCACACACAATCACTGTCTTTGCAGAGGCACTGAGATATGACAGTTTAGATGCCACTCCAAAGAGCCAGTATCAGGTCCCAAAACACCATTTGTCTCCGTTCACTCTTTTCTAACATGCTCACACATGTCTGCTGCATGTCTAGGCCCTTGCACACTGAACCTCTTTAACCTCCTCCCTCCATCCTTTCCTACCCCTCTCAATAATTTTACTCCATTGTGCAATGAATGCAATGGGTTTTTTCCTCTGAAATAATAGAATTTATGATTGATACAGTAAGATCAATGGTATATTGATGAATTTTATTTTTATGTTGACCTAGCTAATTGTACTTGATAAACCTATATGTGAGTATTGTATGTACCTTAGTGTACTGTACTTATATTTTTGGTCATTTTCTAAGAGAATGTAATGACTATTTATTACATATGTTCATCTATTTTTTTGCTGCTATATACACCAGAACAGTACTTTTATCAGTGGGTAACCTTATAATCTCCAAATGTTTCTGTTTCAGGTGGAGCTATCAGTCTCTTGGCCCTTCAGGGAGTGTTCATCTTAGTACATAAACATAACTTGTAAGTTTCTGTTCTCCTCTTATAACTTTGAGATATTTAATTAATGCATCATATTTAGGTCTGGGATAGTGACAGCTGGGAGGGACTATTCTCAGCTGTCGTATCTGAGCGCCTTTGCAAAGACAGTGATTATGTATGAATGTGGTGAAAGTGTTGAATGATGATGAAAGTATTTTCTTTTTGGGGATTTTCTTTCTTTTTGGGTCACCCTGCCTCGGTGGGAGACGGCCTTGTTGAAAAAAAAAAAATTAGGTAGTAGGTTGGCAGACAGGAAGGTACAACCTTCCTTCCAGATGAGTGTGAAATGGAGGCCTGTAGTTGTTTTACACAATGGTAGAATCACTTGTGTCTTTTCTTTCTGTCTCATAAACATGCAAGATAACAGGTATATCTTGCTGCTACTGCTTACACTTAGGTCACACTACACAGGTATGAACATATATATGTATACACACCCCTCTGAGTTTCCTTCTATTTTCTTAATAGTTCTTGTTCTTATCTTATTTATTTTCTTTCATCTCTATGGGGAAGCGGAGAAGAATCCTTGCTGCATAAACCATGTACGTATGTCGTAAGAGGGGACTAAAATGCTGAGAACATTGGGCTGGTAACCTCTTCTGTATAAATTACTAAATATAAAGAGAAGTGTTTCTTCTTTTTTTGGGTCACCCTGCCTTGGTGGTAGATGGCCAGTGTGTTAAAAAAAATTAACATTATATATGTTATACATTATAAACCAAACTCAGCTTGTCAAACAATCTGAGCATAACAAAAAAGGCACAATACCGTGACTGGAACAATACACACACAACCCGCACATAGAAGAGAGGAGCTTTCGACGACTTTTCGGTCCGACTTGGACCATTTACAAAGTCACACTAACACAAAGGACAGATGGAAGGGGTTATATATAGGCAGGCAGACAGGGGAGGGCACAAGAAAGTGGTGGAGGGGTAATAGTGGAAGTAGTAGTGGTAGTGGAGGTAATAGTAGTGGTAGTGGAATTAGTAGTAGTGAAGTCAGTCATATTCTTGGAAAGAAGCACTGCAATGAAGCTGGCGGCCTGCATAGGGTAAGGACAAGAACACAGAGGGGGAAAAAATGAAAATAAAATAAAGAAGGACAAATACAAGGCAAAAGAAAAGAAAAAACCCAGAGGAGAAAGAAGAAAGAGGAGAAGGGAGAAGAGATAGAAGGAATCAGGTTAAGTCATGGGTGTTCAGAAGTTTGGAGCATTTAACAATGTAATGGGAGAGGAAAGCATCTACAGAGACAAAGCCAGGGCTAAGATTCATACAGGGAAAGTTGTGTATAAGGGAGGATTCAACCACACAACGGCGACTGTGAAAGTTAGACGTAGGGTAGACAGTTTTAGCAGAAGACCAATCAATAGGATGACTGTGATCTCTGACATGACAGAAAAGAGCATTATTAGTGTCGGCAAGCCTAACACTATTTTTGTGCTCCCTAAGTCTGTCAGAAAGAGATTGGCCAGTTTCTCCAAAGTACTGAAGAGGACACCAGGAGAATCTATAGAGGGAGGGGAGGTATGAACTAGATTAGTGCGAAGAGTGTTAGTCTGGCGAAAGGTAAGTTTGATGTCTAAGGAACGGAGAGAGTTGTTGAGATTAGAGAGACCAGAGATGTCTACCCTCTGTCTAACTTTCACAGTCGCCGTCTGGTTGAATCCTCCCTTATACACAACTTTCCCTGTATGAATCTTAGCCCTGGCTTTGTCTCTGTAGATGCTTTCCTCTCCCATTACATTGTTAAATGCTCCAAACTTCAGAACACCCGTGACTTAACTTGATTCCTTCTATCTCTTCTCCCTTCTCCTCTTTCTTCTTTCTCCTCTGGGTTTTCTTTCTTTTCTTTTGCCTTGTATTTGTCCCTCTTTATTTTATTTTCATTTTTCCCCCTCTGTGTTCTTGTCCTTACCCTATGCGGGCCACCAGCTTCATTGCAGTACTCCTTTCCTAGAATATGACTGACTTCACTACTACTACTTCCACTACCACTACTACTTCCACTACCACTACTATTACTTCCACTACCACTACTATTACTTCCACTACCACTACTACTTCCACTATTACCCCTCCACCACTTCCTTGTGCCCTCCCCTGTCTGCCTGCCTATATATAACCCCTTCCACCTGTCCTTTGTGTTAGTGTGACTTTGTAAATGGTCCAAGTCGGACCGAAACGTCGTCGTAATCTCCTCTCTTCTATGTGCGGGTTGTGTGTGTATAATCTGAGCATCATCTTCTTTCAACAAACTGGCTGTATCCCACCAAGGCAGGGTGGCCCAAAAAGAAAAACAAAAGTTTCTCTTTTTAAATTTAGTAATTTATACAGGATAAGAGGTTAGTAGCCCCTTGCTCCTGGCATTTTAGTCGCCTCTTATGACACACATGGCTTGCGGAAGAAGAATTCTTTTCTACTTCCCCATGGAGATAAGAGAAAATGAAAAAGAATAAAATAGAATAAAACCCAGATGGGTGTAAATATATGTGTGTACATGCATGTGTAGTGTGACCTAAGTGTTAGTAGAAGTAGCAAGATATACCTGGGATCCCACATGTTTACGAGACGGAAAAAAGACACCAGCAATCCTACCATCATGTAAAACAATTACAGGTTTCCGTTTCACACTCACTTGGCAGGACGGTAGTACCTCCCTGGGTGGTTGCTATCTACCAACCTTCTACCTAGGTATGTCATTGTTGTTAAATATAAATTTAGACTGACTTTAGATTGGTTGGGTGGGGTTGTTATGCTATATATAGCCCCAGCAAAGTTTGGGCTGGCTGGTTGATCATATGTATTAAAACAAGATGAAATTAAAAATAATTTTTTTTAATACAGTTAAGCTTTACTCATTAGGCAGGATATAGAGTACAGGCCTAGTGATCCTTCAGACCCCAGTTAGGACCTTGCAGGTGACTAGATATCAGTGTAGAAATTTGGTAGAACTACAATGATATGTAATTTATTCTAGTTGAAATATCTTTTTCAAAATGGATAGAGATTTTCTGAATTGGGGATGTCGTTTGAATTGTGATGTCCATGCATTTCTGGTAAGACAATTATTGAATAAGTGATGGTAAAGGTGAAGGTGAATGTGTTTCCTTCTTTAGATCACCATACCTTCGAAGGAAATGGCAGATGTGGTAAAAAAAATTAGTTACTTTTTATTTTTACAGAGAGTATCCAGACTTCTACAAGAAACTGTATGCTTTGCTTGAGCCAACTGTGTTTCATGCCAAATATAAACCAAGATTCTTCATGTTATGTGACCGTTTTCTTGCCTCATCGTAAGTACAGTAATAGCAAGTGTTTTGACTATTGTTTAACTTTTTCCTTGTAAAATTACAGTGTTAAAAGCACCAGAAATCATTGAGAGAAAACGAAGATACTATATATTTCTTTAGGGGGGTGCCTAATAAGCCAGGTTGTTATGTCTTTGTGGGTCTGCAGGCCATTGGCAGCAATAACCTGGCTGATCAGGTGGCCATCAGAGAAGCCTGACCTCAGTCATAATACACAAATATATTTTAATTATTTGATTCCCAGTTAGCCTTATTTGCTAAATTGTGGTCCCAATAGATTTAGTCATTCATTAGCCTACTGTGATTGGATTAAAAATTTAAAATTACCCTTAAGAGACAAACTGAATATCCTGAGTACATTTATAATAGCTATTATATTATTTTACTAGCCTTACAGCTGTATAACCCTTGTGGTTTAGCTCTTCTTTTGATTATAATAATAATACTAGCCTAACACATATTTTTTCTACATGTGTGGGGGAGGGGATAAGAAGAGTAAGAGTATCCTAAATAACTTTCCTATAGACATATTCCAGAGTACCTAGTTGCTGCCTTCATCAAGCGCCTGGCGCGGCTCTCCCTTGTAGCGCCAGCCTCGTCTCTTGTTCTCATTCTGAAGTTTATTGCCAACCTTCTCATTAGATTTCCAGGGCTGAAGAAGCTCATAGATAACCCAAATTCACAAGGTAAGAAATGTTGTTGGTTTTGTGGTAGTGTACATGGTGTGAGTTTTTACAAAGGATGCCAAACAAATTATACTATTTAGTCTGTTCATAAACTTATTGCATCATTGTTATTTTGAAGAATGAGCACCACCATTTATTACTAGACATGGTTTGCATTCTGTATACTATAGAGAACAATAATTAATGGAAAACTGAAATGATGGAAATTTTTGGGGGGGATGTAGGGATATGATGGACTACAGCCAGAGCTTTAATGCAGACCCTTCAATGGGGGTGCTGTGATGCTTGTGAAAGGCTCTTGATCCAAATAACTGGAGTTATCCTCTTAGATCAAATGTGATCCCTCCAATTTCCCAGGCTCTGTATGACCACTATGGCCTTATGAAAATCTGTTTTGCTGATTGTGAGTGTTTTGTATTCTACCCTAGATCTCATGGAAATGCTGGTGATGATGCAATGATAGACTGTTTACATGTTAAGTTAGCTGTGAGAACATAATCTGTTAAGCTTTTTAGTCTAAGAAGCACTCATAATTTTTGAGTCAATTATATAAAGAGCAAAAGGATGTAAGAATAATAATTTTGAATGAAATGCAATGTATTAAGGGGATTATTCACTGCTATGTTGATGGTTAAAAATTATTCACTGATCTCATTGAAGATTTTCAATAAATATCAGGGTTATTGGATTATCTTAAATAATATGTAACATTTCATTATGTTTTGAGAGAGAATATTTTTTGTTTACAATTACAGTACTCTAAGATAACCCATTATGAAATGGGTTATCTTAGGGTATTACACTTCACTATGTTCTGAGAGATAGCATACTGTATTTACAATTACCATTTTCATAATGGTTACTTTAAATATTTTATACACTGTAACATTTCATTATATTCAGAAAGAGGTTAGTGTAGACAAAAAATACTATCTTAAATTGTGTATAAAATTTCATTGTGTCCTGAGAGACAATTTTTTGTTTACTGTTAACCTGTCTTCATAATCTGTACATTTACCACTACCAAGTAATAGTGAGATACAATATTCACTATGGTAACTGACAAAAAATATAATAGTACATATATATCTTTGGATACATGTTATTATGCCCCTTAGTTTTCTTTATCATTCTCTTAATATGAAGTCATTCGAAATGTTAACCCTAAGTAATACTTAAGTAATAGTGTCTGATCTCTTTGTAGCCTTGGAGTCCGACCCATACGATGCCGATGAACTTGACCCTGCCAAATGCCATGCCTCTGAAAGTAGCCTGTGGGAAATTGCCACCTTAAAGCAACATGTTCTGCCATATGTTTCAAGAGTTGCTGGGTTTATTGACAGAAATTTGCCAACAGTGGAATATAATATTTCAGAATTTGTAGAAACATCTTATGAAGAGGTATTCTTATTATTTCTTGTTTTATCCTGGACTTAATGGTTAAAACTCCTACTTTTAGTCTTTTTCTGGATCGTTTTTGAAAGCATGCCACATAAGTTGATGAATTTTGTCTTCTTTTTTGCTCTCTTCAAAGGTTCAGCAAAATATCTGTTAATACTTTATTTAATATTTACTTTCTTTTCACCATACTAGCTGGATTTATTACTACATACAGTTTTGAACAAGTAACCTGTCTTTCAAACCATGGTACGGGGAGGGATTGAACTTGTGGCTAGTGAGTTGTAAAACACCAGACCGGCACATTAACCATTGGGCCAGTTGGCCCAGTGGCTAACACGTCAGTCTGGAGTTTTACGATTCACTAGCCGCGAGTTCTATCCCCTCCCGTACTGTGGTTTGTTTGCAATTGAGTCATTTCGATATAGTGAGTCGAACCTGTCTTTCATTGATGCATATAAATGTTCATTTCATATTGCTACACTGAAGACAATAGCACTGCAGAAAATGCTGTAATTGACTTTTATGTTGGTGTGGCAAAATGGAAGGTAAATTACTGAAGTGTGCCTTAATTTGTTACGTCCTGGTTTGTGTATGGAATGTAACATTTATCTGATTTCTTTTATATTGTCATATTTTTAAAACTAGAAATCTTTTCATTTATTTTATCTAATCTTCCATGTTTTCATTTTATTTAGCCCACCATTTGGTTATTCGTATTCTCAGTTTTTTTCAGAAGTTTATTTAACATTAGTTTTTTACCCTTTTCAGATATTTGAGCGAGCATGCAAGATGACTGTACGAGAAACTGTGGCTACTACTTTCCATAAACCTCTGGGACTCTTTAATTATCATGATGATCAGATGTCTCAGTTTTGGAGTGTAGTGTAACCCATCTTAGTAATAAGTATTTTAAGTAATAAATTATGGATAATTATTGGATATTTTAATACAAATTAAATGGCAAGAAATTGTTTTAATAAAACTTTTGAAGAATTCCCAGTTATTTATTCTTTTATGCAAGTTTGCTTGTCTTTAATATTTCTTCTAATGAAACTTGACCTAACGAACAAAATTGGAATGTTATCCAACCTTGAGCAAGATTTTCTGATGAGGACTACTAGTATAGAGATCCTCGTGTGAATATTCTCCCATGGTTCCGGCTGTAATGATCTCGTTGAAGAAGAATGAAGAGAGTGCCCTTCCCACAACAGGTTTATAATGAGGTTGTTGGCATGTTGTCATATCTGCAAATTAATTTTGATGCAGGCAAAAGGATCTTGATCCAAGGAATTGGAGCTCCCCCCCATTTCTTGGATTGGACCTGATTGCCAGTACCCAGGCACTATATGACCCCTATGGGTTTAATACCGTCTCATGAATATAATAAATAATCATAAACTGAGCACTAAGATGGCATCTGCTTCATGAATGAGGTTCATCAGACACTGGTTTTCCGACTTTTTTTTTAAGCAGACCTCTTCAGGGAAAGTGCCTTGATGCTGGTGAGGGACTCTTGATTTAGGGAATGGGACTTATTCTTTCCTTTCCTGAATCAAACCTGAATGCCTCCCACTTTTCAGGATGCTAATTGACCCATAAGGGTTTAGCTTGTCCTCCTGAATAAAAAATATTTTTTTTAATAGAAATGCTTTGGCATTAGATGCAAGGACGAGGGAGGTCTGGGAAGTGATGCTTACCAGGGTGCTTCCAAAATGTCAGCTTCTGCACTTCCTTAGTTTAAAAGGTTATGACTTGGTGCTTTCTGCTGAATATGATGAGAGTACATTCTTGTGAATATAATTACAGTGGACCCTCGCTATTCAAACACTCCAAACTCGCCCTTTTGTGTAAGTTTATTATTATAAGTACTTTTATAAGTGTATTTTTGGAGGTCTGAAAGGGACTAATTAATTTACATCATTCCTTATGGAATATATTCGTTTGGTAACAGCACTTGAACAGCATTCTGGAATGAAGAATGTTCGAATAGCGAGGGTCCACTGTATAACAAAAGATGATATAGTGCTGTCTTGTGAATATAATTATTTTTTTATTTTTTCAAGAAATCGGCCGTCTCCCACCGAGGCAGGGTGACCCAAAAAGAGAAAATCCCCAAAAAAGAAAATACTTTCATCATCATTCAACACTTTCACCTCACTCATACATAATCACTGTCTTTGCAGAGGAGCTCAGATACGACAGTTTAGAAGTCCCTCCAAACTGCCAATATCCCAAACCCCTCCTTTAAAGTGCAGGCATTGTACTTCCCATTTCCAGGACTCAAGTCCAACTACAGTGGACCCCTGGTGTTCGTGATGCTCCAAACTCGAACAATTATGTAAGTGTATTTTTGTAAGTGCTTTTGTAAGTGTATTTTTGGGGGTCTAAAAGGACTAATCTAATTTACATTATTCCTTATGGGAACAAATTCGTTTGGTAATGGCACTTGAACAGCATTCTGGAACGAAAAAATCACGAACACCAGGGTCCACTGTAAATCAATTAACTGGTTTCCCTGAATCCCTTCACACAATATTACCCTGCTCACACTCCAACAGCTCATCAGGTCCCAAAAACCATTCGTTTCCATTCACTCCTATCTAACACGCTCACATGCTTGCTGGAAGTCCAAGCCCCTCCTTTGATATACCTTTGAAGAGTTTCGAGAGTTTATCTACTCTCTGAGTCCGGCCATGGGCCAGGCTCGTCTGGTGCTTGCCTGGTCAACCAGGCTGTTGCTGCTGGAGGCCTGCTGCCCCACATATCCATCACAGCCTGGTTGATCTGGCACCTGGTGAAGATACTTGTCCAATTTCCTCTTGAAGGCTTCTACACTAGTTCCAGCCGTGTTTCGGATATCTTCTGGTAAGATGTTGAATAGTCTGGGACCCCGGATGTTAATACAGTGCTCCCGTATTGTCCCCACCGCACCCCTGCTCCTCACAAAACCTCCTTTGCCCCCTCCTTCCAACCTTTTCGAGGACGACCCCTACCCCGCCTTCCTTCCTCTACAGATTTATACGCTCTCCAAGTCATTCTACTTTGATCCATTCTCTCTAAATGACCAAACCACCTCAACAACCCCTCTTCAGCCCTCTGACAAATACTTTTAGTAACTCCACACCTCCTAATTTCCACACTCCGAATTTTCTGCATAATATTTACACCACATATTGCCCTTAGACAGGACATCTCCACTGCCTCCAGCCTCCTCCTCGCTGCAGCATTTGCAACCCATGCTTCACACCCATATAAAAGTGTTGGTACCACTATACTTTCGTACATTCCCTTCTTTGCCTCCATGGATAACGTTTTTTTGTCTCCACAGCAAGCATGTGTGAGCGTGTTAGATAGGAGTGAATGGAGACGAATGGTTTTTGGGACATGACGATCTGTTGGAGTGTGAGCAGGGTAACATTTTGTGAAGGGATTCAGGGAAACCAGTTAATTGATTTAGTTGGACTTGAGTCCTGGAAATGGGAAGTACAATGCCTGCACTTTAAAGGAGGGGTCTGAGATAGTGACAGCTGGGAGGGACTTTTCTCAGCTGTCGTATCTGAGCTCCTCTGCAAAGACAGTGATTATGTATGAGTGTGGTGAAAGTGTTGAATGATGATGAAAGTATTTTCTTTTTGGGGATTTTCTTTCTTTTTGGGTCACCCTGCCTCGGTGGGAGACGGCCGACTTGTTGAAAAAAAAAAAAAAAAAGATACCTCAACGCACCACTCACCTTTTTTCCTTCATCAATTCTATGGTTAACCTCATCCTTCATAACCCCATCTGCTGACAAGTCAACTCCCAAATATCTGAAAACATTCACTTCCATAATCCCTCTCTCCAATGTGATATCAAATTTTTCTTTATTTAAATCATTTGATACCCTCATCACCTTACTCTTATCTATGTTCACTTTCAACTTTCTACCTTTACACACCCTACCAAACTCGTCCACTAATCTTTGCAACTTTTCTTTAGAATCTCCCATAAGCACAGTATCATCAGCAAAAAGTAACTTGTGTCAACTCCCATTTTGCATTTAATTCCCCGTAATTTAATCCCACCCCTCTCCCCAACACCCTAGCATTTACTTCTTTTACTTCCCCATCTATAAATATATTAAACAACCATGGTGACATTACACATCCCTGTCTAAGACCTACTTTTACCGGGAAGTAATCTCTCTCTCTCCTACACACCCTAACCTGAGCCTCACTATCCTCATAAAAACTCTTTACAGCCTTCAGTAACTTACTACCTATTCCATACACTTGCAACATTTGCCACATTGCTCCCCTATCCACTCTATCATATGCCTTTTCCAACATACGTATGTGAAATTAAAGACTGCAGAAAACTCACAGGCAGT
The DNA here is from genome assembly GCA_009830355.1 of Cherax destructor. NCBI lineage: Eukaryota > Metazoa > Arthropoda > Malacostraca > Decapoda > Parastacidae > Cherax > Cherax destructor. Next base: position 47,882 of record WNWK01003704.1, read on the forward strand.
TTGTCCTTACTGACTGGAGAGAGAGTGAGAGTGAGGAAGCAAGAGTGTGTGCGTGCGTTCACCTATTTGTGGATGCAGGGGTCGAGTCAGCTCCTGGCCCTGCCTCTTAGCTAGTTGCTTCTAGGTCCACTCTCTCCTTGCTCCAAGAGCCTTATCGTGTGTGTGTGTGAGAGTGTGTACTCACCTGTTTGTGGTTGCAGGGGTCGATTCACAGCTCCTGGCCTCGCCTCTTTGCTGGTTGCTTCTAGGTTCAATCTTTCCCTGATCCAAGAGCTTTATCGGGGATCTTGCCTCCACTACATCACTCTCCAGATTGTTCCACTTCCTCACAACTCTATGATAAGAAATACTTCCTAACATCTCTGTGCCTCATCTGAGTTTCCAACTTCCAGGTGTGACCCCTTGTCGCTGTGTCCCATCTCTGAAACATTCTGTTCCTATCCAAATTGTTAATTCCTCTCAGTATTTCATATGTCGTTAGCATGTAGCCCATAGCCCTCCTATCCTTCAGTGTCATCAGATCTTGTTCTTTCCTTATAAGTACAGATCTTGTTCTTTCCTTATAAGTACAGATCTTGCTCTTTCCTTATAAGTACAGATCTTGTTTTATCCTTATAAACATAGATCCTGTTATATCTTGCTCTTTCTTTATAAGCATAAATTTTGTTCTAACCATATAAATACAGATCTCGCTCTATTCTTGCAAAAGGATTGCCAAGTAATGGGGTTTCTCAATTTTGCTAATAATGAACATTGTACAATATATGAAATCTTTAAAATTAATTCACTTTGTTTAGTCGGCGTAACTCCTGGTTCAGGCAGTAATGTCTTTGGTTCACAACTGATAGACTGGGGTTCAAGCCCTGGACGAGTGATAAGATTTTGTTCGGATTTTAAACCCCAGAAAGTAAGTAACCCAGGATAACCCATGAAAATCAGTGCATCTTTGAGGACTTATTTCCACTGGGGTCCTTCAGTCTTGTATCCCAGGATGTGACCCACATCAGTCGACTAACACCCAGGTACCTATTTGCTTGCTAGGCGAACGGGGACAGCAGGTGTAAGGAAACATGCCCAATGGGTTACATGCTGGGGATAAAATTCACCTAATTTGCCTGAAATGCTCTGCACAACAAGGGCTTTCTATATAGTAGTATGTCATTGATGTCAGCTAGGCCTGTATATGTACTTGTAGAAATAATTATTATTATTATTATTATTTTTATAATGTTTTCAACCAGCCGGCTTATATAAACAGCACCAGCAACAAAGTTCGTTGCATTATCTGATATCATCAGTCTGGGACATGCCCTTCTGGCTGCAAACCTTCTGAATAATTTGATAAAGGTTTCAGCAGACATATCAGTGGCTACTTCTAGATGTTCTGCTCCAGTCGTAACACAGGTGAACAAACAAAAATACACCTTGATGGGAACTTTGTCAACTGTTTTAGTTAAAATTAGTTTAAATTATCCAGCGTAATCTACACCTGTCACCTCAAATGGAGTGACATGACAAACTCTTTCAGAGGGATATGGAGGTGGACCAGGATACTGACATACTCGCATATCGTAGTGACGACAAGTAATGCAATCCTTTATTTGTTTTTTCACACTTTGTCGACCTTGAGGTATCCAGTAGGATTGTTATATATGACAAAGTGTGTCAGCTACCCCACCATGTAACACGTTACTGTGGGCGCTTTTAATAATCAGTCAAGTTAGCCTGTCCTGACATACAGACGGACATAATTAGTCCAATTGATTTAATCATTTCAAGTGATTACTATCACTGTTTTGTGGAAAATATAGTAAGTAAACATGATGTTCACTTGCTGAAAATAGCTGGAGGCCATATGATATGTGGTCCAATTCCCTCTAGTGGGACAGAAGCTGATATTGATTCAGTAGAAAATGTACTAGTTACAAGAATAACTGCTGATCATGTACCACAGCAAAAATTATCATTACTGGAAGAAATGAATGAACCAGTTGATAAGTTGTGGGATTTAGATGCGATAGGTATAGATGTAAATAAACCAAGCCCACAGGAGTCTGAGACTTATAACCAATATTTGGACATTGTCAAATATGAAGATGGACAGTATTGGGTTAGGTTACCATGGAAATTAAATCCACCGCATCTGCGTAGCAATTATCGCATGGCTTTCGGACAAATGAAAGCACAAATACATGAGCTCAGGAAGAATCCAGAGCTGCTGACTGTCTATGATAATATCATACAAGAACAGTTAGACAATAAATTAATTGAGGAAGTAGTCGAAGATAAGTTGAAGACAGATACTCATTATCTACCGCACCACGGAGTCAGAAAAGATTCTGAAACCACTCCACTACGTGTTGTATACAATTGCAGCGCACGTGCAAATAAAGATGTAGCAAGCCTTAATGACTGTCTGATGACCGGACCCTCACTAACTGAGAAGCTTGGAGACGTGCTTATGAAATTTCGCACAAATCCATATGCCTACACGGCTGATATTTCCAAAGCTTTCTTAAGAGTAGGACTACAAGAAATAGATAGAGATTATGCTCGATTCTTGTGGCCAGAAAATCCACATGATCCTCAAAGTCCTGTGAAAACTTATCGTTTCAAGTCAGTATTATTTGGTGCAGCATCCTCTCCATTCTTACTAGAAGCTACTCTTAATACACATTTGAAGAAATCTGAAAGTCCCTTCAAAGAAACCTTAAAGAAAATTTTCTATGTGGACAATCATCAAGGTACTGTGAATAAAGAGGAGGATTTAAAATCCTTATATAGAGAAGCTAACAAGGATATGAAAGAAGCAAATATGCCTCTAAGGATGTGGAATACTAATTCAACTCAATCAAGGGAACTTATCAGAGAAGATTTCCCTGAAGCTGAAATTCCTGAATGCAACAACATGCTTGGATTAAATTGGAACACACAGGAAGACACTTTGAGTCTCAAAAGGATAAACAATAAATCATACAGTACACACACCAAACGCAGTTTACTGTCAGAGGTATCACAATGCTTTGATCCTCTATGACTCGTCTCACCAATTACCATAAAAGGTAAAATGCTTGTGCAAAATGCATGAAAGCTCAAAATAGGTTGTGATGAGAACTTGCCTCTAGAAATGAGTCAAGAATGGGATGAAATATCCAAGGAGTTTAAACAACTTCATCAAATTAAATTTCCCAGACAAATAGGTCAAGAGGGAAACAAGTACACATTACATGTGTTCTGTGATGCGTCAACCAGAGGTTATGGCGCTGTAGCTTACATGAGTAATGCTGAAGGAAGTACACTAATTACTTCAAAGGTCAGGGTCGCACCCTTGAAGGTCAGAACAGTACCACAATTGGAACTGACAGCACTCTATGTAGGTACAAAATTAGCTGTTTATCTCAACAAAGTACTTGATCATCTCACTATTGAAAAAACTGATCTGGAGAGATAATGAAGCAGTTCTCCAGTGGTTAAGAAATAATAAGAGTAAGTTGGTCTATGTACAGAATAGAGTAGCAGAAATAAGAGAGATGCAGAGAGACTATCTCTTTCTCCACGTCTCTACACAAGAGAACCCAGCTGACATGTTGTCACGTGGTGTCCCACTCAAGAAATTTGTGGATAATAAATTATGGCTCCACGGACCTAACTGGCTCTCTAGTGAAAATAACTAGCCACAGCAAAAAGTTCACATTATGCCAGAAGAAACAGTCTGCTTGAACACAGCAGAAATAATCTGTTTAAATACGGCAGACACACCAGATATAGTCATTGATGGATCTAAATACTCATCTTTGGGTAAACTCTTAAGAGTTACAACTCTTGTCTTTAAATTCATTAAAGGGATAAAACCTAATTATGAATTTCTTGAACCCATTAAATATTGGGTAAGACAAATACAGAAAGATATCTTCTCTACAGAGTATAAATTTTTGGAAACACGGGATAAATCCCCAAAGAAATCTGATATGATTAATACTTTAGGACTTTATCTCGACTCAGAAAAGATTATAAGATGTCGAGGAAGAATTCATAATTCTTCACTACCTAAGGAAACAATACATCCAATATTGATCCCCAAGAATCATTGGCTAACAAGACTGATTATTAAAAATGCCCACAGTAAAGTGTTACATGGTGGGGTAGCTGACATACTTTGTCATATACGACAATCCTACTGGATACCTCAAGGTCGACAAAGTGTGAAAAAAAACAAATAAAGGATTGCATTACTTGTCGTCACTACCATATGCGAGTATGCCAGTATCCAGGTCCACCTTCATATCCCTCTGAAAGAGTATGTCATGTCACTCCATTTGAGGTGACAGGTGTAGATTACACTGGACCAATAATTTTAACTAAAACAGTTGACAAAGTTCCCATCAAGGTGTACATCTGTTTGTTCACCTGTGCTACGACTAGAGCAGAACATCTAGCAGACATAACCACAGTTATGTCTGCTGAAACCTTTATCAAATTATTCAGAAGGTTTTCAGCCAGAAGGGCATGTCCCAGACTGATGATATCAGATAATGAAACGAACTTTGTTGCTGGTGCTGTTTATTTAAGCAAGATCTTTGATCAACCAGAGGTACAACAGATGCTGAATCAACGCAATT
>WNWK01003704.1:57500-62500 GCA_009830355.1 Cherax destructor
TGTCCTACAAGGAGATGTTAATATCGGTGATATTATCCTCAATCGTTAAAATTTCAACATTGTATGGTTCCTGTCCCCCCAACGGGTTTAGCGCGTTTTCCTCTATAAAGTGATTTTTTAACACAATACAAGCAGAGGATTTTGATTTCTTGTTTCAGTCTTTGTGGTGGTGGCACTGGTGGTGATGGCACTGGTGGTGGCACTGGTGGTGGCACTGGTGGTGATGGCACTGGTGGTGGCACTGGTGGTGATGGCACTGGTGGTGGTGGCACTGGTGGTGGTGGCACTGGTGGTGATGGCACTGGTGGTGGCACTGGTGGTGATGGCACTGGTGGTGGTGGCACTGGTGGTGGTGGCACTGGTGGTGGTGGCACTGGTGGTGGTGGCACTGGTGGTGGCACTGGTGGTGGTGGTAGTGGCACTGGTGGATTGTGGTGGCACTGTTGGTGGTGGTGGTGGGAGATTGTGGTGGTGGTGGGAGATTGTGGTGGCACTGGTTGTGTTGGTGGTGGTAGTGGCTGCCTGTAGTGCCCGGGCTGGCCACGAGGGGGCAGCAGTGGAGGTGGCACCAATGACCCTATGCCATCACACTGTCACTGTGTCAACCGTCCCTCACAACACCGCCAACCCGGCCGCCCAAATTACTAACTTTTGTCTTTTGTTTTTTGGTCGGGAGAAAAAAAATACCCGGAAAAATTGGTGCGAGTTGGAACAAGTGTTTTAGTGGCGAGTTACGAACTAGCTGTGACAGCGTTAGTGGCGAGTTACGAACTAGCTGTGATAACGTTAGTGGCGAGTTACGAACTAGTTGTGATAACGTTAGTGGTGAGTTACGAACTAGCTGTGATAACGTCAGTGGCGAGTTACGAACTAGCTGTGATAACGTTAGTGGTGAGTTACGAACTAGCTGTGATAACGTTAGTGGCGAGTTACGAACTAGCTGTGATAACGTTAGTGGCGAGTTACGAACTAGCTGTGATAACGTTAGTGGCGAGTTACGAACTAGCTGTGATAACGTTAGTGGTGAGTTACGAACTAGCTGTGATAACGTTAGTGGCGAGTTACGAACTAGCTGTGATAACGTTAGTGGCGAGTTACGAACTAGCTGTGATAACGTTAGTGGCGAGTTACGAACTAGCTGTGATAACGTTAGTGGTGAGTTACGAACTAGCTGTGATAACGTTAGTGGCGAGTTACGAACTAGCTGTGATAACGTTAGTGGTGAGTTACGAACTAGCTGTGATAACGTTAGTGGTGAGTTACGAACTAGCTGTGATAACGTTAGTGGTGAGTTACGAACGAGCTGCTACAAACTTTACACAAGTTACGAACAAGTTACAAGCAGTTAGCCTGAATTACGAGGTCACTGCCACGAAGTGTGAGATACGAGCGAGTTACAGCATTACGAATTACTCTTCTCCCTCCCCTAGTGTTACAATTACGAACGAGTTACTAGAAAACTGCGGCGAGTTACGGAAAATTACTAGAAGGCTATATATAGCAAGTTACAAAAGAGAGTTGTAACACTACAAAAATAGTTACTGTAAAGATTCGGTAATTTAGGGATGAGTTATGCTGTGGAGTTACTACCACCACCACCACCACCACCACCACCACCACCACCACCACCACCACCACCACCACCACGGAGATAAGGAGAAACATCTCGATGTTTCGCCCTACGCTAAAAGTTTTTTTTTTTAGTTATTTTCGAGTTACTGCAGAGTTAAAGCAAGATGTGAACTAGTTACTGGGAAAATGGTTACGAAAGAGAATGTTCGAGTTGCGGACAAGTTTGTTTGAGTCACGAATTTTATTTTCGAGTCACGAACGAGTTTTTTTTTTTAATTATGAAAGCTTTTTTTTCCGAATAATGAACGAGATTTTTTTTGAGTTACGAACAAGTATTTTCTTTTTGAGTCACTATCGATTTTTTATTTCGAATCACGAACGAGTTTTTTTTCGAGTAACGAACCAGTTTTTTCGAATCACTAACAAGTTTTTTCTAATCTCGAATGAGTGTGTTTCCCCCCCGAGTCACGAACGAGTTTTTTCGAGTTACGAACGAGTTATTACATACATTTCCCACTACCACCCATCATTCCCCTCTCCTCCCCTCCCATTAAGCGACAACCCCCACCGCCCCTTCCCCTCCCCTACCTCCATCTCTTCACTAGCCCCCTTCCTCCCCAACCACCCACAACCAGTCCATTCTTCACCACTCCCCTCCCCCCCTTCCAACTACCTCAACTACGACCCCTTCCATCCTCTCCCCTTCTAGTTATTCTCTCTCTAGTTACTTTCCCTAGATATTTACTCTAGTTATTCTCCCTAGTTATTTACAATAGTTATTATCTATATTATTATCTCTCTAGTTATGCTCCCTAGTTATTCTCCCTAGTTATTCTCTCTAGTTATTTTCTCTAGGCATTCTCTCGTATTCTCTCTCTAGATATTCTTTCTCCCTAGCTATTTTTTCTAGTTATTCTTTCGTATTCTGTCTAGTTATTCTCTCGTGGTATTTTCTCTTATTCTGTTTAGTTATTTTCTTATTCTCTCTGGTTATTCTTTCTAGTTATTCTCTCATTTTCTTTCTCATTCTCCCTAGTTTTTCTCTCTACTTATTCTCTCTTATTTTCTCTAGTTATTCTCTCATATTCTCTCTAATTATTCTCTTATTATGTTAGTTTTCTCTTCTGTTATTCTCTCTTATTCTCCTAGTTATTCTCTCAAGTTATTCTACTAGTTATTCTCTCTAGTTATTCTCCTAGTTATTCGCTCTAGTTATTCTCCTAGTTATTCTCTCTAGTTATTCTCTCTAGTAATTCTCCTAGTTATTCGCTTTAGTTATTATCTAGTTATTCTCCTAGTTTTTCTCCTAATTATTCTTCTAGTTATTCTCCATGTTATTTTCTCCTATTTATTCTCTCAGTATTGTTCCTTGTACGTTGAAAGCACGTCACTGATATTTTTTTTTTTTGAAAACCAGTTGGCGTCGAAAACTTCCAATATTTATTTACCCATTAGTGAAGAAATTTTTTTTTTTAAGTCTTGACCTTTTTTTTACTTTTTTTTTCGAAAATTTTCAATTTTGTTTTTTTTCAGAAAATCTCAGATTGCTTCGTTAGACTTAAATGACTCAGTATTCTGAATTATTCATCAGTTAAGGACACTGTGGATGCGGTGACGATGCGATGTGAATGTGTGATAGGTGAGAGGTGAAAACAGCAGAGGTGGATAAATTGTGATACGGGGACTCGAGTGTGGGGTAACAGTAGACTGTTTACTGTGTGCGGGTGTCCGTCAGAGGCGCACGATCATGAACAAGCAATACTCGCTCTTACTGCTGGCTGTCGTGGCGTCGATTTTCCTTCAGGAATCCCTGGCCAAGAGTAAGTGTTGAAGAGGTCGCCCTGAAATTCTGTTCATTGTGCACGAGTCTAATTTATAGTCCTGGACTTATGTTCATATCCCAGTCAACACTATGTATTGTTGCTGTGTGAAGCTGGTTTATATTATACTGAGGTAATGGAAAAATAAACACATAAGCAGTATAATGTGATCCTTTATTGACAACGTTTCCCCCACACAGATCTACCTGGATAAAACATATCTGTTTGTGACTTAATAACGTCCACTGTGTGGTCGAAACGTTGTCAATAAAGGATCACATTATACTGCTTATGTGTTTATTTTTCCATTGTGTCGGTATTTTATACCATTTATTTCCATACTGAGGTAATCATGGATTTGCTTGATGCATCTTTCTCGGCTCTTTGAAAATCCATAGGATGGATTTTCAAAAGGCCGAGAAACTTTATCCATCCATAGGATGGATAAAGTGTATCTCTTGCCTAGTTCTAATGTTATATTTATTGCAAAAAATATATTTTACAATCCTAAAAAAGTCGAAGAGTCAGTCAAGAATATGTTGGTTCTGCCATATAATGAAAACCTTCTTAATATACCTTGATACAATTAAAAAAATCTATTTTATTAAGAATTCCCTCAAAATGCTGATAGCTGTGTTTATAAATTACAGATACAAAATGCAATAAATTTTATTTTGGCCAAGCTAGAAAAAGTCTTTATCTAAGATTACAACATAAATATAACATTATATCTGGGCCAGAGTCTAATGATCTGCTTATTCATGCGAGAGATTTTAACCACCCTACGGATTTTCAAATGGTCGAAAAAATCCATGAATAACGAAATATAATAGAATCAAGCTTCGTAAAACAAAATAATATTGAATGCAATATGAAAATAAGTTCAGGACTGTATAAATTATGTTCATTTATAATATATGGAATTTGTGAGAATTATAAACTATGCTGATAAAATTCCTCTTTGTATTACATGTCACTCTTAAATTTGACCTGACATGTGACCTGACTGAAAACCTTACAACTCTGGGAAGGAATTCTCACATTTAGTGAGTAGGGTCATATGTGAGGTCACATGTGAGGTTATATTTAAATTTTTTAACTGTTTTTTTTACACACATATGACAATCTACCCATTGCAACACATATGAAATTAAAAGGTGAACATAATGTCAGACAGAGACTAATTTGTTTTATACTCATCAAAGAAGATTACTGCTCTATGCTGCATTAACTAAATCCTAAATCTGAACTATACAATAAGAACTATGTAACTGGGGAACTCCATAAATCATGGAGCAACTGTCTCATCATTACCATTCCAAAGCTGAGTCAGTAAAATGGACTTTTCCCAATATCTCTTACTAGTTGCTTGTGTAAAACATTTGAATGAAGGGTTCTAAATCTTATCATGTATAGAATGAAGCAATTTCTTTCTCCCCTGCTCTGTGGTTTTATATATGGAGGGAGTATGCATCATTACATAACCACCTTTCTCACCCTCCATACTCTCAGCTCCTACACTACCTTCCTTGACCTTAAATCTGTTTTTGATATAGCTAACCGACGTGTAATCATTAGCAAGTTCACTAATGAACAACACGAGTCTTC
>WNWK01003704.1:70000-105000 GCA_009830355.1 Cherax destructor
CCTCGTTAATCTACATTCTCTCTCCCTCTCTCTCTCTCTCTCTCTCTCTCTCTCTCTCTCTCTCTCTCTCTCTCTCTCTCTCTCTCTCTCTCTCTCTCTCTCTCTCAGGTTTAAGCTGGTGCTGCTATTGTTGTTGTCTCTGTCGCCACTTCTCTCCGGAGATGGGTAGGGAAAGAAGAGTGGGGGAGGGGGGAAATGCAGGGAAAGAGAGGGAGAAAAGAGAGAATTTAGGAGGGAGGGGGGAGAAAGGTGAAGGGAGAAGGGTGGGAGAGGCGGAGGGCGTGTTAATGGACTGTGTTTCCGTCAGTGTCAATTAGTCAGAGGAGCCTCCACTGAGAGAGAGAGAGGAGAGAGAGAGAGAGAGAGAGAGAGAGAGAGAGAGAGAGAGAGAGAGAGAGAGAGAGAGAGGAGAGAGAGAGAGAGAGAGAGAGAGAGAGAGAGAGAGAGAGAGAGAGAGAGAGAGAGATAGAGAGAGATTGAGATACCACAAATAAATATATTAGTGTTCCAGTATTCTCTTCCCTTCACTTTTCCTGACCTGTGCTGACTTTCACTGTTATCTCTCCTGTTATCTTGTTTTCTCTCTCTGTCTGCTTATCTTTTTTATCCATTTATCTTGTTATCCTGTTATCCCTCTATTTTATTATCCTGTAATCCCTTTATCCTGCTATCCTTTTATATTGTTATCCTGTTATCTCTTTATCTTGTTATCCTTTTATTTGTATTATTCTGTTATCCTCTATCTTATTATCCTGTTTTCCCCTCTACCTTTTTCTCATGTTATCACTCTATCTTATATTCTCTCTCTCTATCTCTCTCTCAATTCTCATTCCTTTCCCTTTTTATATTTTCCCTTTCTCTTCCAATCCTTCTCTATTCTCTCTCACTCTCCCTCCTTTACTTCCCCTCCTTCACTCTCCCTCATTCACTCTCCCTCCCTCACTCTCCCTCCTTCACTCTCCCTCCTTCACTCTCCCTCCCTGACTCTCCCTCCCTGACTCTCCCTCCCTGACTCTCCCTCCCTGACTCTCCCTCCCTGACTCTCCCTCCCTCATCAAAAACCAATGGAATTTTGAGGAGATGTGAGGACTAGTCAGAGGTGAAGCGGATGACCACACATCAGGGGGTCATTTCTAACTTGGGGTCCAAAAGTGATGATGGCAGTTTACCTGGAGAGAGTTCCGGGGGTCAACGCCCCCGCGGCCCGGTCTGTGACCAGGTCTCATTGTATAACCCACCACCGAACACCAGGAGACCAAGACAAGAATATGAGAAGAACGATGGTGGTCACACTAGCCGAGGTGGCCAGAAGGGCCCACATAAGCAGAGAAAAGCTACTCGTCATGGGGGATTTCAACCACAAGGAGACAGACTGGGAAAATATGGAGCCACAATGGGGACCAGAGACATGGAGAACCAAGATGCTGCAGGACACAACCAGAGAAAGAGGAGACGATGAACCAGCAAGGCTGGACCCCTTATTCACCTCCAACAGTTCAGACATAAGGGAAATTACACTTGAAACGCTCCCCGGCGCTAGTAATCACGTGGTCAAGAGTTTCGAATATATAGCAGAGTTAACAATGAAGAGTGAGGCAGCATGAGAAGGACGGGAGAAACCAAACTTCAGAAAATGGAAGTACACACGTATGAGGCAATTCCTGCATGAGGTGCGGTGGGTGAGAGAGATAGAGGGGAAGACAGTAAACGAAATGATGGAACACGTGACCACACAGTGCATGGTAAGACCAGAGTGAGCCCATGGTTTACCTGGAGGTGTGGAGAGGCCAAAGCTAGAGCATGGAAAAAGTACAGAAGGCAAAGGACCCAGGAAAACGGAGTTGAGCCGAAGAGCCAGAAATGAATATGCATGGATAAGGAGAGAAGCCCAGAGTCAATACGAGAATGACATAGCATCAAAAGCCAAATCTGACTATACCTTTAATTAAAAATTGGTCTGATAAAAATCATGGAGGGGGAAGGGGACCTAGTAACGACCAGCGAAGAAGCGGGGGCCAGGAGCTATGACTCGGCCCCTGCAACTACAATTAGGTAAGCACAACTGGGTAAGTAGTCTCCCTTCTTCACTCTCCCTCCTTTGCTCTCCCTCCTTTACTCTCCCTCCTCCACTCTCCCTTTCATCTCTCTCACCGCCATACACGTCTTCAGCAGTGACACCATCATAAACCATTTAATAAAAACCTCACAGTAATTAAACCATCACAGTAATAAAACCATCACAGTAATAAAACCATCACAGTAATAAAACCATCACAGTAATAAAACCATCACAGTAATAAAATATTCTCTACTGAGACTCAGTTATTTTACTTATATTATGATGAGTATTACTGAATAGTTTATACTTTATACGATGTTTACACACGTTACACACACACACACACACACACACACACACACACACACACACACACACATACACATACACACACACACACACAGGATGTTCCAGAGATGGGACACACCAACAAGGGGTCATAATTGTAAGCTGAAGACTCAGATGAGTCACAGGGATGTTAGGAAGTATTTATTCAGTCACAGAGTTGTCAGGAAGTGCAACAGTCTGGAGAGTGATGTAGTGGAGGCAGGAACCATACATAGTTTTAAGACGAGGTATGATAAAGCTCATGGAGCAGGGAGAGAGAGTAGACCTAGTAGCGACCTGTAAAGAGGCGGGGGCAGGGGCGATGAATCAACCCTTGCAACCACAATTAGGTGAGTATACACATCAGAGCTAGAGAGACCTAATAAGGTATCATCGTGATTACTGTGAGAGGGAGCAGAGGCACTGTGAGAGGGAGCAGAGGCACTGTGAGAGGGAGCAGAGGCACTGTGAGAGGGAGCAGAGGCACTGTGCCAATAACTAGCTAAGATCTACAACAAGTCAATGATGATGGGACAGCTGCCAGAGATGTGCAAGACAATTAACGTGGTCTCTACATCGAAGACAAGAGATAGGCAGGAAGCGGTGACCTACTGACCAGTTTTGCTGACACGAATACCGAGCAAGGTAATGGAGAAGATAGTTAGGAGAGTGGTAGATCACTTGGAGAAAAGTGCTTGCATAAACAGTAACGAACAAGGGTTCATAGTTAGTAAATCTTGTCTTACCAACCTTTTAGAGGAGAGAAAAATCAGGGAGAACATGATAACGACATACAAAATACTCAAGGGAATTGATAAAGTAGATAGGGGTAATTTGTTTGAGAGGTGATAAATGGGAGGAGAGAGATGTCAGGAAGTATTTCCTCAGTCTCAGAGTGGCTGGGAAGTGGAATGATCTTGGTGAGGAAGTGGTGTAGGCAGGCTCCATACATAGTTTAAAGAACAGGTACGATAGCGCCCATGAGGCTGAGAGGGAGTGAATCTGAAGAGTGGCAAGTTATGAGGCAGGGCCAGGAGCTGAGAATAAACCTTTTCAACCATAAATAGGTGAGTACACCTTCTATCAGACACGCAAACACACACACACACACACACACACACACACACACACACACACACACACACACACACACACACACACGCAGTTGTTATCAGTCTCGTCCCAAGCCTCTACGTTATCAGTCTCGTCCCAAGCGCCTCTCCCAGAGAAGTGAAATAAGCAGTATGAAGTCCGTAGACGTCCACAGTAAAAGGACTTACTTTTTATGATATTTCTCTAAGAAATGTTTATATGCAATACGTAATTACAAGAGTAATTATCTCTCTCTCTCTCTCTCAGTTGGATAAGGTACGTGTGTATGTTTGTAATGTATGCATGTATACAGTCACGGGGTACGTGTGTATGCTTGTAATGTATGCATGTATGCATTGCGTGCATGTATACAGTCATAAGTCAGGTGTGTATGTCTTCACATTGTCACTTCTTGTATCCACTAATTTTGTTCCTGTAAACTCTGTCAAGTTTGTCTTTCTTTCTTCCTTCCTACTTTCATGTCCTCCTTTCCTCGCTCCTATTTTTGACCTTTTTTCTATCTCCGTCTTTCTCCCTTTCCATTCTTTCTCTCCTTTTTTCCTATTTACATATACTATATTTGTTTCACCTCCCGTCCCTCATTACACCTCTTCTTCTATTTCTTTCTTGTGTTTTTCCTTCTCCTCCTCCCTCTGTCTCTATTTCTTTGTTTTCTTCGTCCTCCTCTTCTCTCCATCTTCCTCATTTTCTCTTTGTATTTGTTCTCAAAGCTTACTCCTCTTTCCCCAGTGGCAATTCCCTTGGTTTTCCCCCTCTCTCTACGTCTCTCTCTCTGTGCCTCTGTCTCTTGTCTTTCTCTCTGGGGCTGGTGTCAGCAAGAGTCAGAATGTCACTTACACTCACTAACACTGGAGCCTGAGTCTCCTAGTTCACTCAGGACCCTGAGTCACCTCACTCACCTTCACTCAGGACCCTGAGTCACCTCACTCACCGTCTTCACCCAGGACCCTGAGTCACCTCACTCACCGTCTTCACCCAGGACCCTGAGTCACCTCACTCACCGTCTTCACCCAGGACCCTGAGTCACCTCACTCACCGTCTTCACCCAGGACCCTGAGTCACCTCACTCACCGTCTTCACCCAGGACCCTGAGTCACCTCACTCACCGTCTTCACCCAGGACCCTGAGTCACCTCACTCACCGTCTTCACCTAGGACCCTGAGTCACCTCACTCACCGTCTTCACCCAGGACCCTGAGTCACCTCACTCACCTTCACACAGGACCCTGAGTCACCTCACTCACTGTCTTCACCCAGGACCCTGAGTCACCTGACTCACCTTCTTCACCCAGGACCCTGAGTCACCTCACTCACCGTCTTCACCCAGGACCCTGAGTCACCTCACTCACCGTCTTCACCCAGGACCCTGAGTCACCTCACTACAGTACTAACAACGTCTGGCTGGTAATCAGCGAGGGATTGTAAATGTCACGTGACGGCAGAATCTAACACGTGGAACTCTCATCCAGGAAAATAAACACAGATATGTTGCATAAAACCTTACCGGGTCAAGTTCCTCTTACTATCTGATCTCTTGTTGATAGCGGCTCTGGCATGTTTACCTCGGGGAGGGGCTTTTTCATACCTGATGGGCTTTTTATTTTGGCTGATGGTTTCATTTTTATCCCGATGGTCTCATTTTCCTGGTGGTTTCATCTTTCCCGATGGTTGTTAGCGAATAAGGATCTTGGTGGACTCCGAGTTTACCGCTGCAGGTGTTTCCCCTTATCTCTCTGTTAAGGGGGTGGGTCCTGGCTTACCGTTTGTCCGTCTGTTGTAACTGTTAGAGAGATGCTCTCAGCAATGCTGGAGGCGAGAGGCTGAGTTCGCGTTATACATCTCCCGCTGGAAGGATGAGAGTAGGCTGGGACTTTTCCCCATTTGTTTGAAGGGGGAGAGAAGTGCTCGTAGAGGACTGTGGTGACTGATAATTGCGAGGCAAATACGTACATATTTCTGTTTCGATATAATTTTTCGTGGCATATTGTAGTGAAAATACTGCAACGCCGCAGCCGCCGTCAGTCCTGACGAATGCAGACAGCTCACAGCTCAGTCGGAAAAAGGAAAAACAGGAAGGAAAGACAAGTATAGGTAGGCAGGTGAAGGAAACGTATGTGAGTTCGGTGTCTCAGAGATGCAGTGAGTGGAAACCCAGCGTCAGCTCGGCGAAGGAAGCTGACGCAGCGCACAGAAAATAAGAGCGCGGAAAGAGGGCTAAAACGCCAGATCATCGAATTCACATCACAGGATAATGAGGAGGATAACCACCAGGGTTTAGCGCGAGTTCAGAGTCATAGATGAAGTATAAGGTGTAGCTTATACGTTATGGGTGAAATATAAGGCATAGATTGTACGTCATAGGTGAAGTGTAAGGTATAGCTTATACGTCACAGGAAGTATAAGGCATAGCTTATACGTTATGGTTGAAGTATAAGGCATAGCTTATACGTTATGGTTGAAGTATAAGGTATAGATTTACGTCATAAGTGAAATATAAGGTATAGGTTATATATCATAGGTGAATTATAAGGTATAGATTATATATCATAGGTGAAGTATAAGGTATAGCTTATATATCATAGGTGAAGTATAAGGTATAGGTTATATATCATAGGTGAAGTATAAGGTATAGATTATATATCATAGGTGAAGTATAAGGTATAGGTTATATATCATAGGTGAAGTATAAGTTATAGGTTATATATCATAGGTGAAGTATAAGGTATAGGTTATATATCATAGGTGAAGTATAAGGTATAGCTTATATATCATAGATGAAGTATAAGGTATAGCTTATACGTCACAGGTGAAGTATAAGGACCACTCAGAACACAGGGTCAAGTGTCTGTCTGGCATTGTGTATCACTGTCCTGGAACTGTGATTGGTCAGCTCAGAGCAGCCAATCACAGTAGCTCAGATTACGCCATGACCCCTACCACAACCAATCAGTAAGATCCAGTTGCCGGCAGCCACCCAATTGGCTGAGCCAATCCCAGCCGCACCTTCGAACGACAGCTCCCTCCGAAATCCCTCCCTCCCATTGGTTGACATAAACTTGATCAAGCAGCCAATCATCATGTGATGCTTACTAGTAATGACCAACAATCTGATAATGATGTTCTGATATTATTTTCTCCTGTTCGTCTGTCTGTCTCACTTTGTCTGTGTGTCTGTCTGTATCTCTCTCTCTCTCTCTCTCTCTCTCTCTCTCTCTCTCTCTCTCTCACACGTAAACATTAAATCACTCCATGTCTCTTTTTTCAGAGAGCAAGCCGAACTGTCCGTGGATCGACCTTGAGAACGGTCGAGTGAAGATCAGGAAAAAAGGTCGAGTGGCGACCTTTAAGTGCAAGAGGGGCTTCACCAGGTTCGACGGTGACCAGTTCGCCACTTGTCTGAGAACCACTTGGCAAGGCAGGATCCCTAAGTGCATAAGTAAGTGTTGTGAAGCAAGGCAGAATCCCCAAGTGTATAATAAGTGTTGTGAAGCAAGGCAGGATCCCTAAGTGTATAAGTAAGTGTTGTGAAGCAAGGCAGAATCCCCAAGTGTATAATAAGTGTTGTGAAGCAAGGCAGGATCCCCAAGTGTATAAGTAAGTGTTGTGAAGCAAGGCAGAATCCCCAAGTGTATAATAAGTGTTGTGAAGCAAGGCAGGATCCCCAAGTGTATAAGTAAGTGTTGTGAAGCAAGGCAGGATCCCTAAGTGTATAATAAGTGTTGTGAAGCAAGGCAGAATCCCCAAGTGTATAAGTAAGTGTTGTGAAGCAAGGCATGATCCCCAAGTGTATAAGTAAGTGTTGTGAAGCAAGGCAGAATCCCCAAGTGTATAAGTAAGTGTTGTGAAGCAAGGCAGAATCCCCAAGTGTATAAGTAAGTGTTGTGAAGCAAGGGAGGAACCCTAAGTGTATAATAAGTGTTGTGAAGCAAGGGAGAATCCCCAAGTATATAAGTAAGTGTTGTGAAGCAAGGCAGGATCCCCAAGTATATAAGTAAGTGTTGTGAAGCAAGGCAGGATCCCCAAGTATATAAGTAAGTGTTGTGAAGCAAGGCAGGATCCCCAAGTGTATAATAAGTGTTGTGAAGCAAGGCAGGATCCCCAAGTGTATAATAAGTGTTGTAAGCAAGACAGGATCCCCAAGTGTTAAGTAAGTGTTGTGAAGCAAGGCAGAATCCCCAAGTGTATAATAAGTGTTGTGAAGCAAAGCAGGATCCCCAAGTGTATAAGTAAGTGTTGTGAAGCAAGGCAGGATCCCTAAGTGTATAATAAGTGTTGTGAAGCAAGGCAGAATCCCCAAGTGTATAAGTAAGTGTTGTGAAGCAAGGCAGGATCCCCAAGTTATAATAAGTGTTGTGAAGCAAGGCAGATCCCCAAGTATATAAGTAAGTGTTGTGAAGCAAGGCAGGATCCCCAAGTTATAAGTAAGTGTTGTGAAGCAGGCAGGATCCCCAAGTTATAAGTAAGTGTTGTGAAGCAAGGAGGATCCCCAAGTGTATAAGTAAGTGTTGTGAAGCAAGGAGGATCCCTAAGTGTATAATAAGTGTTGTGAAGCAAGGCAGGATCCCCAAGTTATAAGTAAGTGTTGTGAAGCAAGGCAGGATCCCAAGTTATAAGTAAGTGTTGTGAAGCAAGGCAGGATCCCCAAGTTATAAGTAAGTGTTGTGAAGCAAGGAGGATCCAAGTGTATAATAATGTTGTGAAGCAAGGCAGATCCCAAGTGTATAGTAAGTGTTGTGAAGCAAGGAGGATCCCAAGTGTATAAGTAAGTGTTGTGAAGCAAGGAGATCCCCAAGTGTATAAGTAAGTGTTGTGAAGCAAGGCAGGATCCCCAAGTATAAGTAAGTGTTGTAGCAAGGCAGGATCCCTAAGTGTATAAGTAAGTGTTGTGAAGCAAGGAGATCCCCAAGTGTTAGTAAGTGTTTTGAAGCAAGGAGGATCCCAAGTGTATAAGTAAGTGTGTGAAGCAAGGCAGGATCCCCAGTGATAAGTAAGTGTTGTGAAGCAGGCAGGATCCCCAAGTGTATAAGTAAGTGTTGTGAAGCAGGAGGATCCCCAAGTGATAGTAAGTGTTGTGAAGTAGGAGGATCCCCAGTGTATAAGTAAGTGTGTAGGGTGTGTAAGTGTGTGAAGGAGATCCCAGTGTAGTTGAGTATGTGGCAGGTGTGTGTGTTGTGAAGCGTAAGATCCGTAATAGTGTGTGAGTGAGTGTGTGTGTGTTGTGTGTGTGTGTGTTGAGTGTGTGTGTGTGAGTGTGTGTGTGTGTGGGTGTGTGTGTGTGTGTGGTGTGTGTGTGTGTGGTGTGTTGTGTGTGGTGTGTGTGTGTGTGTGTGTGTGGGTGTTGTGTGTTGTGAGTGGTGTGTGTAGTGTTGTGTGGTGTGTGTTGTGTGTGTGGATGTGTGTGTTGTGTGTGGTGTGTTGTGTGTTTGTGGTGGTGGTGTTGTGTTGTGTGGGTGTGTTTGTGTGTGTGTGTGGTGTGTGTGTGTGTGTGTGGTGTGTGTGTGTGTGTGTTGTGTGTGTGTGTGTGGTGTGTGTGTGTGTGTGTGTTGTGTGTGTGTGTGTGTGTGTGGGGGGTGTGTGTGTGTGTGTGTGTGTGTGTGTGTGTGTGTGTGTGTGTGTGGGGTGTGTGTGTGTGTTGTGTTCCATTTTTTAGCTTTCCTTCTTATCCTTCTTTCTTTCATTCTCCTTTCTTTCACTTCTCTTGTCTAGTCTCCCACTCGCAATTTCTCTCTCATATTTTCATTTCCTTCTCTCTTTTAACCAATTGTGTATTCCTCCTCTTTCTCTCTCTCTCTCTCTTCCTCTCTCTCTCTCTCTTCTCTCTCTCTCTCTCTCTCTCTCTCTCTCTCTCTTCTTTCTCTCTCTCCTTGCTCTCTCTCTCTTCATTGCTTTCTGCAATCTTCACTGTTCCATTTTTTCACTCTCTCTTATTCACTTTTTCTTTATTGAATAATCAGTTCTGATTACTTTCTCATTTTTCACACTCTTTCTCTCTTTCTTCTCATTTTCACATTTCATTATTTCGTCTCATTCCCTCTCTTCTCCTTCCCCTCTCACTTTTATCTTTCCCTCTAGAGTCTCTAACTCACTCTTCTCTCTCCCCTCCCACTCTTACCTTTCTCTCTCCCCTCTCACTCTTACCTTTCTCTCTCCCCTCTCACTCATACCCTTCTCTCTCTCTCTCTCCCTCTTACTCTTACTTTTCTCTCTCCCCTCTCTCTTACCCTTCTCCCTCTCTCCCCTCTCACTCTTACCCTTCTCTCTCTCTCTCTCCCCTCTCACCTTCCTCTCTCCCCTCTCACTCTTACCTTCCTCTCTTCCCTCTCACTCTTACCTTTCTCTCTCCCCTCTCACTTTTACCCTTCTCTCTCTCTCTCTCTCCCTTCTCACTCTTACCCTTCTCTCAATCCCCCTATCACTCTTACACTTCTCTCTCTTCTCTCACTCTCCATCCTCCCCTCTCACTCTCACCATTCTCCTTCCCTCTCACTCTCACCATTCTCCTCCCCTCTCACTCTCACCATTCCCCTCCCCTCTCACTCTCACCATTCTCTATCCTCCCCTCTCACCATTCTCCTTCCCTCTCACTCTCACCATTCTCCTCCCCTCTCACTCTCACCATTCTCTATCCTCCACTCTCACTCTCACCATTCTCCTTCCCTCTCACTCTCACCATTCTCCTCCCCTCTCACTCTCACCATTCTCTATCCTCCCCTCTCACTCTCACCATTCTCCTCCCCTCTCACTCTCACCATTCTCCTCCCCTCTTACTCTTACCATTCTCTATCCTCCCCTCTCACTCTCACCATTCTCCTCCCTCTCCTCTCACCATTCTCCTCCCCTCTCACTCTCACCATTCTCCTCCCCTCTCACTCTCACCATTCTCCTCCCCTCTCACTCTCACCATTCTCCTCCCCTCTCACTCTCACCATTCTCCTCCCCTCTCACTCTCACCATTCTCCTCCCCTCTCACTCTCACCATTCTCTATCCTTCCCTCTCACTCTTCCTCGACCTTTGATTCCCTCTTTCTCTGTTCTCAATGAACCGGAAAATCGAGTAGAACTTACCTTGCCTCCAGTCTTGAAGTATGAGAGAGAGAGAGAGAGAGAGAGAGAGAGAGAGAGAGAGAGAGAGAGAGAGAGAGAGAGAGAGAGAGAGAGAGAGAGTGAGAGAGAGAGAGCAGGCGTGTGTAAGTGGCAGAACGAGTGCGGTGCAAGGGAGAGCTGGCCTAAGAGAATCGAGATCGGATTGGAGGAACGCCAAGAAGGATCCAATCCCAACAGAAAGAGAATTAAGTCCCAGAGAATGTCTGAGTGACGTTCACGAAACGCCTGCGTAACTTGAGGGCATTCTGTCGTTGACGTTCTTATATGCAGGACTAGTGCTGGGTACACACACACACACACACACACACAGAAACACACACACACACACACACACAAACACACACACACACATGTCGTGCAGAATAGGTAAAACTGGTCAATTAGCAAGAGCTCATATAAAATTAAATCCTGTCTAAAATTTTCTCTTATACGTTTAAAGATATATATATTTTTCAATTATGTTAAAGAAAAAAATAATAATTGAGCTTATAAACTCTGTATTATTGATGCAAAGTTTGCGTTTAATGGCAAGTTTTACACTCAGAAGTTTGGTATGACAATGGGAAATCCTCTCTCACCTGTCCTTAGTAATTTGTATATGGAATATTTTGAGACAAGATTGCTTAACAAAATTCTTCCGAGTAGAGCTAAGTGGTATAGATGTGTTGATATTTTGTCTTATGCCTAAGAATATAGATATAAACCATTTCCTTGTTAAATTAAATAGTCTAACTCATAACATAAATTTTACTATTGAGTTTG
Organism: Cherax destructor; assembly: GCA_009830355.1. Lineage (NCBI taxonomy): Eukaryota > Metazoa > Arthropoda > Malacostraca > Decapoda > Parastacidae > Cherax > Cherax destructor. The sequence goes on from WNWK01003704.1 coordinate 81,365, forward strand.
AGCAAAATAAATCATTGCCTTTTCTAGATGTTTTTATTATTCGGGAAACTATGATTTTAAATTTTAAATTTTCAGAAAACCAACAAATAGTTATTCTTATGTGCACTATTATTCTTCACATCAAGATAGAAGTAAACTTTCTGTATTCTCATCAATGTTTTTGAGAACTTAGAGTATTTGCAGCCCAGAGTTCATAGATAAAGAAATCTTGAAGATTTATGAAACAGCTAATGATAAAAAATAACCAAAACATTTAAAATTACTACAAATACTTTTTACAATTCATAAAAGGACAAACAACATTAATCAACTAAAAATATATTGTTTGTCCCTTACTATGAAAACTTTCTTGATACACCTTTTCTACTTAAGAATTTTAATATCAAAGTTGTATTTAAAAATCTTGATACAGTAAAAAAAAACTTTTGACAAAAAAATTGCCCCCCCAAAAAAAAAAAATGATGAGAGGTGTGTCCACAAGATCCCCTGTAAAAATTGTGATAAAGTTTATTATGGTCAAACTGGGAAAAGTCTTGAACTAAGATTACAACAACATAAATATAGCATTGTTTATTCATGTGAGAGATTTTACCCATCCAATTGATTTTTAAAAGACCGAGAAAGTTGTATGAAGCAGGTCCGTGGTCGAGAGAAATATAATAGAATCAAGGTTCATAAAAAAATGTAGTTTTGAAATTAATATGAATGTTGTTTTGGGATTAAACAGATGGGATTCGATCGCTCAGAGGTCTTCATTATCGGGTAAATCCAGCAGTTTTTTTTACGAGAATAAAGTTTACCTATAATTAAGTTGTAGTGAGTTTTTTACAGCCTATATTAACAAAATTATCACTAAACGTTTATGGGAGGTCCTGCAATTTAGAAGCGGTCTCGTAAATGTTCTTAATATCGTAATCATTATATTCAGGGCTGCGAGCACGCAATGTTCTCGAGAACATATATATATAATATATATATATATATATATATATATATATATATATATATATATATATATATATATATAATAAATATAAATATATTAAATAAAGTATTTTGACACACACACACACACACACACACACACACACACACACACACACACACACACATCATCATCAATACAGCAGAGAGAAAGATAAAGAAAGTTTTGATGGAGGTGTGTACATCAAAGGGAGGAGCAGGAGAGGCGTCACACAGGATTGTACCAGAGAGAAGAGAAACCTTGTAAGAACCACTAGCTAAGATCTGCTAGTCAATGGACACAGGGAAAGTTGCCAGAGCTCTGGAAAACAGTGAGTGTTGTTCATATATTTAAGGAGACAGACAGCAAAGGTGGAACTACAGTATTAACATGCATACCCTGTAATGAAATGGAGGTTAGAAGGAGAGAAGAACACTTGGAAAAGTTTTTTTTATAAATAATAAGCAACAAGTGTTCAGAGATGTAATTCTATGACAGGAAAGAGAGGGACGGGTAGATTGCATTTTCTCAGTCTGCCAGAAGGCGCTCGATATTGTACTCCAAGAGAGGCTGTGGCAATAAACTTGAGCAGAAGACAGGAACAACAGAATACTCTTTGATCCGCTGCATCAAAGATCACCTTACGGGGAGAGAGCAAAGAGTGTTGGCAAAGAGACTTCCGAATGGGGCAGGGTAACATATACTCTGTATCAGGGCCAGCACTAGCTCTGGTTTATGTGAATGATCTACCAGGTAGGATTATATCCTTGCATACTAATACAAAACCAATGAGGTGACTGAAAACAGAGGAGGACGAAGAAAAACTACAAATGGATCCGGACAAACTGCAAGACTAGACAGATAATTGGTTGCTTGAATTCAGCCTCAGAAAATTCAAGGCTAAAAAGACTGGGTAAGAGACAAGAGACCGGACACAAAATTCAAACTCGGGGGACAGAGGCACCAAACCTCACTCAGAGAGAGAGAGAGAGAGAGAGAGAGAGAGAGAGAGAGAGAGAGAGAGAGAGAGAGAGAGAGAGATATCAAGGGGTGAGCATAGTGCCTGGTATATCGCCAGAGGTTCACATGCGCCGAATGACCTCCGTAGCCATCACTCGCCTGGCAGATCTTCAAGAATTTCAATAAAGATTCATACCAGGATCTTTATGCAACATACATCTGACCTATCTTCATCAGTATGGAACCTTCACCCCAGAAAGTGCAGAAGTGTGCAGTAAGGCTTGTTCCTAAGTCAAGGTACATGAACTAAGAGGAGAGGCTAACGAAACTGAATCTAACAACATTGGCAGATAAAACAACCAGAGGAGATGTGATAACATGCAAAATACTCAGGGAATTAATAAGGAAAACATGGACAGGCTGTTTGAGAGGTGAGAAACAGGTACTCAGGGGGACAGCTGGAAGTTAAAGATACAGATGAACCACAGGGATGATAGGAAGTCTTTCTTCAGCCTCTGGATGGCCAAGAAGTGGAACAGTCGCAAGGAAGAGGTGGAGGCAGGCTCCATACATGGTTTTAAGAGCTAGGCGGGAGAGAATCTTGTAGGCAGCAAGTGGAGAGGCGGGGCCAGGAGCTAAGACTCGACCCCTGCAACCACACATATAGGGGAGTACACAAACATACACACACGCACACACACACACACACACACATACACACATACACACACACACACACACACACACACACATACACACGCATTTGCAAATTCAACTAGGTAAGTACACCAACACACTCTCAAACACACACAGACACATACATACATACACCACCCCTGCAACCACAAATAGGTGAGTAGAATTAGGTGAGTACACACACACACACACACACATACACACACACATTTGCAAATTCAACTAGGTGAGTACACAAGCACACTCTCAAACACACACAGACACATACATACATACACGACCCCTGCAGCCACAAATAGGTGAGTAGAATTAGGTGAGTACACACACACACACACACACATACACACACACACACACACTATACACACACACACACACACTATACACACTCACTACACACACACTATACATACACACTACACACATACACACATACAAACACACACTACACAAACACACACACACACACACACACACACACACATACAACAGGCCTAGTGTCTAATCGACATGTGCCTAGGACAAAATGGTAACTAACATGCACACACATACACACACACACACACAAGAAGTATAGAAGGCAAAGGACCCAGGAGAATAAGGAGAGCAGTCGTAGAACCAGAAATGAATATGCACAGGTAAGAAGGGAGGCCCAACGACAATACGAAAACGACAGCAGCGAAAGCCAAATCTGACCCGAAGCTGTTGTACAGCCACATCAGGAGGAAAACAACAGTCAAGGACCAGGTGATCAGGCTGAGGAAGGAAGGTGGGAAGATCACAAGAAACGACCGAGAAGTATGTGGGGAGATCAACATGAGATTCAAAGAAATGTTCACAGAGGAGACAGAAGGGACTCCAGAAAGACGGAGAGGTAGGGTACACCATCAAGTGTTGGACACAATACATACAACTGAGGAAGAAGTGAAGAGGCTGCTAAGCGAGCTAGATACCTCAAAGGCGACGGGGCCGGATAACTTCTCACCATGGGTCCTGAGAGAGGGAGCTGAGGCGCTATGTGTACCACGAACAACAATATTCAACATATCTATCGAAACAGGGCGACTAACTGAGGTATGGAAGACAGCAAATGTAGTCCCATTTTTTAAAAAAAGGAGACAGACACGAAGCACTAAACTACAGACCAGTTTCACTGACATGTATAGTATGCAAAGTCTTGGAGAAGATTATCAGGAGAAGAGTGGTGGAGCACCTAGCAAGGACTGAACTTATCGATGAGGATCAGGCGGAGGAGAAGGAGGAGAAGGAGGAGGAGGAGGAGGAGGAGGAGGAGGAGGAGGAGGTGGTGGAAGAGGAGGTGGAGGAAGAGGAAGAGGAGGAGGAGGTGGAGGTGGAAGAGAAGGAGGAGGTGGAGGTGGAAGAGGAGGAGGAGGAGGTGTAGGTGGAAGAGGAGGAGGACGAGGAGGAGGAGGAGGTGGTGGAGGAGGTGAAGGAGGTGGTGGAGGAGGTGAAGGAGGTGGTGGAGGAGGTGAAGGAGGTGGTGGTGGAGGAGGTGAAGGAGGTGGTGGTGAAGGAGGTGTTGGTGGAAGAGGAGGTGAAGTAGGAGGTGAAGGAGGTGGTGGTGGTGGTGGCCCTGGGGGCCGAGTGTGCCAACAATGATAAGAACACAAGACAAGTTCTGATGAGCCAGGCACTACCACCCCCTTCCTCCCCTCCCCCCCTCTCAACCACCTTTATTATTTCTTCTATAAAAGAAGAGTGGAGAAGAGGGAATGATGCACATCATCTAATTCTCTCTCTCTTTCTCTCTATCTGCACAATACATTTTAAATTGCGAATAAAAAATCTCTTGTGTATGTGAATGTATGTGTGTGTCTATATGTATGTGTATGTGTGTATATGACTGTGTATATATACGTGTATATGCGAGTATATGTATGTGTATGTATTCACCTATATGTGGTTGCTGGGGACGAGTCTCCGCTTCTGTGTGTGTGTGTGTATGTGTGTGTTTGTGTGTGTGTGTGTGTGTGTGTGTGTGTAATTACCTATAAACAATATCTTCCTCGCAGCTCCAGCAGCAGAGTCTAGCTCATGTTGTCTCGTATTCATTTCTCTGTCCAACACATAATATTTGAAAATTTCCAATGGTTACTGCTTTAATACATTCTGGTCAGCAATCTATGTCAGAAGATAAATTTTCTAAAATCCTTTCCTCTCCACTTCTTTTGTCGTCAAGTTACGACGATGGTTTCTGGTCGTCCCTGTTGCATCCACTAAGATAACAACAAGTGGTTGCCATATTTACTCTTCTCCTCTTATCAACCAACATGAGCATATTTTATGTTGCTAGACTCGCAGTCGTTTCATAGCTCTTCTTTGAACATTTTCTAACTTATCTACGTATTTTTTTTCTTCAAGAATGGCCCCCACACACCCGCTGTATATTCCAGTTTTGGCCTAATATAAGTTATCAACAACTTTTTTAAAGTCTAGGTAAATACAATCTGTCCATCTATTTCTTTCCTGAACAATTTCCGTAGTTCTGTCATAATAACTTAATACATTTGATATGCATGAATGTGCAGACCAAAATCCAAATTGTTTACCAGTCAGTTTGATGTTATTGTTTAAGTGTTGAATCCACTGTAATGACGGCGTTTTCCAGTAATTTTATAACAACACTAGTCAACAAAACTAGTCATAAATATAGAAGCAATATGTGCATAAATATAGGCACAATATGTGATTAAAAAACATCCACGAAGAATAACATAACTCACCTGCACTCAGGTGCTATCAAGCCTGGTTCTATAACTTATTTCTTAACAGCATCTAGTAACAAACACCTGGGCCGCTGTACTCTGGTGTGTGGTTGGGGATGGGGGTGTTCTCACCTATTTGTGGTTGCAGGGGTCGAGTCACAGCTCCTGGCCCCGAATCTTCGCTGGTCACTACTAGGTCCACTCTCTCCCAGCTCCATGAGCTTTGTCGGATCTCTCCTTAAAGCCATGTATGGATTCTGCTTCCACTACATCACTTTCCAGTTTGTTCCGCTTCCTGACACCTCTATGGCTGAAGAAATACTTTCTAACATCCCTGTGATTCATCTATGTTTTCAACTTCCAGTTGTTATCCCTTGTTGTTGTGTCCCATCTCTGAAACATCCTATCCGTATCCACCCTGTCAATTCCTCTCAGTATTTAATATGTCGTTTTCATGTCTCCCCTATTATTCCTATCCTGCAGTGTCGTCAGGTTGATTTCCCTTAACCTCTCCTCTTAGGACATACCCTTTAGCTCCGGGACTAGTCTTTTTGTAAACCTTAGCACTTTCTCTAATTTCTTGACGTACTTGACCAGGTGTGGGTTCCATGTTGGTGCTGCATCCTCCAATATGTACAGAGTCTTGAATGATTCCTTACTCAGGTGTCGAAACGCTATTCTTAGGTTTGCCAGGCGCCCATATGTTGCAGCAGTTATTTGGTTGATGTGTATCTCAGGAGATGTGCTCGGTATTATACTCACCCCAAGATCCTTTTCCTTGAGTGAGGTTTGCAGTCTTTGGCCCCTCAGCCTGTACTCTGTCTACGGTCTTCTTTCACCTTCTCCAATCTTCATGACTTTGCATATGCTGGGGTTAAACTCCATGAGCCAGTTGTTGGACCAGGTTTGCAGCCTCTCCAGATCCCTCTGTAGCCCCACCTGATTCTCATCCACTTTAATTCTTCGCATTAGTTTCGTATCGTCTACAAACAGGGACACCTCTGAATCTATACCTTCCGTCATGTCATTCATATATACCAGAAACAGCACCCACCCTAGGATTGATCCTTGTGGAACTCCGCTCGTCACAGACGCCTACTCTGACACCTCCTCACGTACCATCACTCCCTGTTTCCTTCCTGTCAGGTATTCTTTAATCCATTGAAGTGCCTTTCCTGTTATTCCTGCCTGATCCTCTATTTTTTGCACTAATCTCTTGTGCGGAACTGTGTCGAAGGCCTTCTTGCAGTCCGAGAAAATGCAATCTACCCACCTCTCTCTCTTATCTTACTTCTGTCACTTTTTCGTAAAACTCCAGTAGGTTTGTGACACAGCATTTCCCTTCCCTGAAACCGTGCTGGTTATCGTTTATAAGCTTATTCCTTTCTAGGTGCTCCACCACTCTTCTCATAATCTTCTCCATGACTTTGCATAGTATGCTTATCAGTCACACTGTTCTGTAGTTTAATGCCACCTGGGTTTATAGGGCCGCTGACACCTTCCGCCGTATCGAACCCTAGACAACAATGTCCATTTCGACCAACGCAAGTATTTTGTTAAGTAAAAGGACACAAATGCAACTAATGTGACATTTTATTGTGGCAACGTTTCGCTCTCCAGGAGCTTTGTCAAGCCGTTACCATAACGGCTCGACAAAGCTCCTGGAGAGCGAAACGTTGCCACAATAAAATGTCACATTAGTTGCATCTGTGTCCTTTTACTTAACATATTGTCGGCAAGTATTTTCTTTTCCTGTTACCTGTTTTATTTGTTTTATGTAAGATGATGACTTTCCCCCTCTCCCCCCACAATCCCAATTCAGTTACATCATGAAATACATAAATATGCTATAATGAATAAGTTGGCTCATCACCTGGGTGGACCTGGTTCACTCCCGACTACGACAATAAATCTGTTCCAGTGGTAAAAAAAAATTCTCCCCTGAGCGACGCCAGGGAAATAATCTCCATTTGAAACTTCTTAATTTTTAACTCAGTAAAATTATCCAGTCTTCACAGGAAGGAAATTTCGAACGATTATGTATTAAAGATTATACAGCTAAGTGTGGCAGAATAATTTAGCGTAGTGTGGCTAAATTATAGGCGAGTATGGTTTAATTATAGATGCGTAGTTCTGAATTATTAGTACACTGAGCTAAAATTAAATCCGAGTGCGATAAAATTATAGCAAAGGTGGGCTCAGTAATAGATAAACAGGTCAAAATTATAGTTAAGTGGATAAAAATTTATACCCAAGTGTGGCAAATGTATAACTTTCAGTCACAAAATTATAGCTTAGTGTGTCAAAAACTAAAGCTTAGTGTATAAGAAACTAAAGATTTGTTTCAAAAACTAAAGCGTGGTGTCAAAAACTAAAGCTTAGTGTGTCCAAAAGTAAAGCATAGTGTAAAAAAATTAAGCTTAGCGTGTCAAAAATTAAAGCTTATTATGCCAAAAATTATTATAGCTTAGCGTGTGTAAAATTATAGAAAAGACATTGGTACAACTGAGCGAAGATGGTGACTTTACGAACTTAAAAATAAAAATGCGCTGAAAATTTCTTGGGAATGAAACGCAAATATATATATATATATATATATATATATATATATATATATATATATATATATATATATATATATATGTCGTGCCGATTAGGTAAAACTCTCGATTTTGGCTTAAATAGCAACGCTCACCTTGCCATATAAGACAAGTGAAAATTTGTGTATGCAATAATTTCGCCAAAATCATTCTGAACATAACGAAAAAAATATATTATATTGAGTTTGTTTATTATTAAATTAATGTTAACGTATCTAAAATATATTTAGTTGGGTTAGGCTAAATTAAATTGCGCTTGTTGTAATAAGGTTAGGTAGGTTTTCAAAGTTTCTCTTGGTACAAAATTATAAATTATTACATTAACCTAAATGAAAAAAATATATCTTTAAACGTATAAGAGAAAATTTTAGAAAGGACTTAATTTTAGATGAGTTCTTGCTAATTGACCAGTTTTACCTATTAGGCACGACATATATATATATATATATATATATATATATATATATATATATATATATATATATAATATATATATATATATATATATTTTATATATATATATATATATATATATATATATATATATATATGTATGTATATATATTTAACAACACTAGGCTGCAGTTGGAACCTAACAAGAGTCAATGTCTCTCAGGCGTGAAGTTGAGGAACAAATCAAAGGAGTAACTTCAGGATCCTTAACAAAGACTCGTTCACGTTTCTTGGAGTGCCATGTTGGAGTGTCATGTTGGAGTGTCATGTTGGAGTGTCATGTTGGAGTGCCATGTTGGATGTCATGTTGGCGTGTCATGTTGGAATGCCATGTTGGAGTGCCATGTTGAAGAGTCATATTGGAGTGCCATGTTGGAGTGGCATGATGGAGTGCCATGTTGGAGTGCAACGTTGGAGCGCCATGTTGGAGTGTCATTTTGGAGTCCCATGTTGTAGTGCCATGTTGGAGTGTTATGTTTTAAAGCCATGTTGGAGTGTCATTTTGGAGTACCATGTTGGAGTGCCATGTTAGAGTGCCATCTTAGAGTGTCATGTTGGAGTACCATTTTGGAGTGCCATGTTGGAGTGTCATGTTGGAGTGCCATGTTGGAGGGCCATGTTGGAGTGTCAAGTTGGAGTGCCAAGTTGAAGTGTTATGTTGGAGTGCCATGTTGGAGTGCCATGATGGAGTGCCATATTGGAGTGCCATCTTGGAGTACCATCTTGGAGTGCCATCTTGAAGTTTCATGTTGGAGCGCCATGTTGGAGTGCCATGTTGGAGTGTCATGGAGTGCCATTTTGGAGTTTCATGTTGGAGTGCCATCTCAGAGTGTAATGTTGGAATGCCATCGTGGAGTACAGAGCACCAGCATTGAGCCTTCACCTGACGATAAATAAATTATGAAGAGAAACTAAGAAACTGAACCTAATATTATTAGAGGACTGAAAAAGCAAGGGAAACATGATAATGATATACAAAATACTTAGAGGAACTGTTAGGGCAGGAAACAGGTAAAGGTTGAATATAAGGATGTCTCAGGGATGTCAGGAAGTATGTCTTCAGCCTCAGGGTGAATGACCTGGATGAAGAGGTAGTGGAGGCAGGTTCAGTATTTAAAGAGTAGTTATGACAGGGTCACGAGGATAGGAGAGAGATTATGACAAGTTAAAAGGCAGGGCCATGAGCTGTAACATGACTCCTACAACCACAAATAAAAATGTACAGACACCTTCCCACCCACCCACACCCACATGCGCACACACACACACACAAACACACACACACACATAAACAAACACACACACACACACGAGCGGGGTTCCACAGGGGTCAGTCCTAGGACCTGTGCTGTTTTTGGTATATGTGAATGACATGACGGAAGGGACAGACTCAGAAGTATCCCTGTTTGCAGATGATTTGAGTTAATGAGGAGAATTAAATCTAATGAGGATCAGTCAGGACTACAAAGAGATCTGGACAGGCTACAAGCCTGGTCCAGCAACTGGCTCCTCGAATTTAACCCTGCCAAATGTAAAGTCATGAAGATCGGGGAAGGCCAAAGAAGACCGCAAACAGAGGTGGCTAAAGACTGCAAACCTCACTCAAGCAAAAAGATCTTGGGGTGAGTATAATACCGAGCACATCTCCTGAGGCGCACATCAACCAGATAACTGCTGCAGCATACGGGCGGCTGGCAAACCTAAGAATAACGTTCCGATACCTCAGTAAGAAATCATTCAAGACTCTGTATACCATATACGTCAGGCCCATACTGGAGTATGCAGCACCAGTTTGGAACCCACACCTGGTCAAGCACGTCCAGAAATTAGAGAAAGTGCAAAGGTTTGCAACAAGACTAGTCCCAGAGGTAAGGGAAATGTCCTACGTAGAAAGGTTAAGGGAAATCGGCCTGACGACACTGGAGGACAGAAGGGTTAAGGGAGACATGATAGCGACATATAAAATAGTGCTAGGAATTGACAAGGTAGACAAAGACAGGATGTTCCAGAGAGGGGATACAGAAACAAGGGGTCACAATTGGAAGTTGAAGACTCAGATGAGTCAAAGGGATGTTAGGAAGTATTTCTTCAGCCATAGAGTTGTTAGGAAGTAGAATAGTCTAGCAAGTGATGTAGTGGAGGCAGGAACCATACATAGCTTTAAGACGAAGTATGATAAAGCTCATGGAGCAGGGAGAGAGAGGACCTAGTAGCGATCAGTAAAGAGGCGGTGCCGGGAGCTATGAATCGACCCCTGGAACCACAAATAGGTGAGTACACATCCATCTAGTCATCTCTCCTCACTGCTGCTGCTACTGCTCCTGTTGTTGTTGTTGTTGCCGCTGCTGCTGCTGCTGCTGCTGCTGCCGCTGCTGCTGCACTAAGAGTGTGTCAGACACTGCATGTCTCAGCGCTCCTGGGTGACTGTCGTATGCAAATGACGTTCTTATAATTAAGATTAGCGTCACACTCCCTCCTGTACATGTCTCTCATTACCTCCCTCCTCATACACTCATGTCTCTCATTACCTCCATCCTCACACACTCATGTCTCTCATTACCTCGATCCTCTCACACTCATGTCTCTCATTACCTCCATCCTCATACACTCATGTCCCTCATTACCTCCATCCTCACACACTCATGTCTCTCATTACCTCCATCCTCACACACTCATCACGTCCCTCATTATCTCCATCCTCACACACTCATGTCTCTCATTACCTCCATCCTCATACACTCATGTCCCTCATTACCTCCATCCTCATACACTCATGTCCCTCATTACCTCCATCCTCACACACTCATCACGTCCCTCATTATCTCCATCCTCACACACTCATGTACCTCATTACCTCCATCCTCACACACTCATGTCTCTCATTACCTCCATCCTCATACACTCATGTCTCTCATTACCTCCATCCTCATACACTCATGTACCTCATTACCTCCATCCTCACACACTCATGTCTCTCATTACCTCATCCTCATACACTCATGTCCTCATTACCTCCATCCTCAACACTCATGTCCTCATTACCTCCATCCTCACACACTCATGTCCCTCATTACCTCCATCCTCACACACTCATGTCCCTCATTACCTCCATCGTCACACACTCATGTCCCTCATTACCTCCATCCTCACACACTCATGTCCCTCATTACCTCCATCGTCATACACTCATGTCCCTCATTACCTCCATCCTCACACACTCATGTCCCTCATTACCTCCATCCTCACACACTCATGTCCATTATTACCTCATCCTCACACCTCATGTCCCTCATTACCTCCATCCTCACACACTCATGTCCTCATTACCTCCATCCTCACACACTCATGTCCTATTACCTCATCCTCACACATCATGTCCCTCATTACCTCCATCCTCACACACTCATGTCCCTCATTACCTCCATCCTCACACCTCATGTCCTCATTACCTCCATCCTCACACCTCATGTCCCTCATTACCTCCATCCTCACACACTCATGTCCCTCATTACTCCATCCTCACACACTCATGTCCCTCATTACCTCCATCTCACACACTCATGTCCCTCATTACCTCCATCTTCACACACTCATGTCCCTCATTACCTCCATCCTCACACACTCATGTCCCTCATTACCTCCATCCTCACACACTCATGTCCCTCATTACCTCCATCTCACACACTCATGTCCCTCATTACCTCCATCCTCACACACTCATGTCCCTCATTACCTCCATCCTCACACACTCATGTCCCTCATTACCTCCATCTCACACACTCATGTCCCTCATTACCTCCATCCTCACACACTCATGTCCCTCATTACCTCCATCCTCCACACTCATGTCCCTCATTACCTCCATCCTCACACACTCATGTCCCTCATTACCTCCATCCTCACACACTCATGTCCCTCATTACCTCCATCCTCACACACTCATGTCCCTCATTACCTCCATCCTCACACACTCATGTCCCTCATTACCTCCATCCTCACACACTCATGTCCCTCATTACCTCCATCCTCACACACTCATGTCCCTCATTACCTCCATCCTCACACACTCATGTCCCTCATTACCTCCATCCTCACACACTCATGACCCTCATTACCTCCATCCTCACACACTCATGTCCCTCATTACCTCCATCCTCACACACTCATGTCCCTCATTACCTCCATCCTCACACACTCATGTCCCTCATTACCTCCATCCTCACACACTCATGTCCCTCATTACCTCCATCCTCACACACTCATGTCCCTCATTACCTCCATCCTCACACACTCATCACCATCACCAAAAGTGAGAAAAAAAATGTAACTTATGAAAATCATTTAAATTCCACAACATGAAGAAGCAATAATGAAATATTAAAGACGAGGTGTGAAGCATGTATGAATTACGCCAGGGTACAAAACTTGAAGGAAGTCTTTCCTAAAGTGGAGAATGAAACACGGGGGTGAGTGTATGAATTACGCGATGGTGCTCAACTTCAGGACGCTCTTTCTAATTATAGTGTTGGTGAGTGCATTAAAAGTAGCACTCTTCCATTAGAGGGATTCCTGCTGCTGTTTTATTTTTTTGTGAGTGTTGAAGTGTGTCTGGGAGAGTGCTCGGTACGGTGCAAGGTGTCAGTAGCCCTATACACCGACAACAAGAAGATCTGCCTGGAAGAATGTTCGGTGCGGTCTAAGGAGTCAGTGGCCCTATACACCCACAACAAGAAGATCTGCCTCAGATACAAACCTTTATTATTGACTACAGTAGCAAGAGCTTTTCGTGGAATATATTTTCTAGGATGATCAGGGAAAGGTTTTTACACCCCCACTAGAAATAATGCATGATAACTTCATAGTACTGAAAGGAATCTATGACGCGGTGTTATATTCTTCAGTAACAGTGTCTCCTAATATGGATCGTACAGTGACTAATTAACTGGAGTATTTGGTTATCTGACCTTCCGCTGGTTTTACAGGTCCACAAAAAAAAAAAAAATCGAGACTTATATTCCCGCTTACAAAACTTCGATATATTATAAATAAAAAAGGTCAAGATACCGTGGCTGGTCTAAGTCAGATCGAAATGTCGTCATGAGTTTTCCCTCTCCCGTCGTCGGGTTATTTATGTATTGTTCTTAAATTTTGTATGCAAATATAGAGCATTTGATATGATTATCAGAGGAACGCCAACACCAGATTAGGTTCTGTCTCCAGTTTTCAAAAGGTGTGGACTTGTAAGTCCTGGGAAAGCCTCGGTCACATGACCAAAAAATTCCAGGTATTGGGTCAGGTTAGTTTAAGTAAGGTTTGTCAAGAAACAGTTGAGTGACACCAACGTCAGGATGCCGTCAACAATCTTTAGAGACAAATCTTACCTAAGCCTAAAGGCACCTGTTCTGTTTCCTGACTAATAATACCTAAGCCAGGATGGGTTTGTCTTGTTTACAGACGAATCGTACCTAAGCCAGGATACATTTGTCGTTTTCCCTGACGAATCTTGTCTAAGCCAGGATGGGCATGCAAAGTGAACTTGCCCACCTCATGACCAAGTGTTAGAAAAAAGGTGCCGTTCCACTTACCCCATTCCACTTACCCTGTTCCACTTACCCATCGCCGTTCCACTTACCCGTCGTCTCAACCACACGCAAAATTATGATATACAAAATGATAGTTAAGACGGCGGCCATCAGAGGGCTGCTACACTACTGAATTTCAAGGAAGAACTTCAAAAAATTACAATAAAGAAAGTGGTGAAGACTATAGTTCCTCCTGAGAGAGAGAGAGAGAGAGAGAGAGAGAGAGAGAGAGAGAGAGAGAGAGAGAGAGAGAGAGAGAGAGAGAGATAGAGAGAGAGAGAGATATAGCTAATTCCCTCTTTAAGAGGGAGAGTCAACAATGATGGAAGGAAGACAGTGTGAGGGAGAATGACAGGCAGATAGAGGGAGTGAGGAAGGTCAGATGAAAGAAGAAGGAGAAGAGAGAGAGAGAGAGAGAGAGAGAGAGAGAGAGAGAGAGAGAGAGAGAGAGAGAGAGAGAGAGAGAGAGAGAGAGAGAGAGAGAAATTATTCGTAATATCAAAACGGCATATTTATATATATATATATATATATATATATATATATATATATATATATATATATATATATATATATATAATACGTGCATGTGTGTGTGTGTGTGTGTGTGTGTGTGTGTGTGTGTGCACAGAGGGAGGGAGACTCGGCAGAAGAGAGATTTGCCGGCGGCAGTTCTGGCCAGAGTGAAGGTTGCTGCCTGCACTAAAGTTGCACTCACACACACACACACACACACACACACACACACACACACGCACACGCACACGCACACACAGAGGATGGTACAAAGACAAACCAATAAGGAGTGAGTAGAAATCAGATACAAAAGAGGGAATTATTAAAGCTACAAGAACAGATGGACTTGTCAAAAGCCACGAGACCTGACTACATATCACCATGTCCACCTATAGTGGAGACTACCAGACTATTGGAAAACTGTAAATATGGTCCCAGTACACAAGCTGGAGGACAAACTGTCCCAGTACACAAGCAGGGGGACAGACGATCCCAGTATACAAGCAGGGGAACAGACGATCCCAGTATACAAGCAGGAGGAAGACAGAAGGTCCCAGTATACAAGCAGGGGAACAGACGATCCCAGTACACAGGCAGAGGGACAGACGATCCCAATATATAAGCAGGATGACAGACGGTCCCAGTATACAAGCAGGAGGACAGACGGTCGCAGTACACAAGCAGGGGGACAGACGATCCCAGTGCACAAGTAGGGGAACAGACGGTTCCAGTATACAAGCAGGAGGACAGACGGTCCCAGTATACAAGCAGGAGGACAGACGATCCCAGTACACAAGCAGGGTGACAGACGATCCCAGTACACAAGCATGGGCACAGACGGTCTCAGTATACAAGCAGGAGGACAGATGATCCCAGTACACAAGCAGGGGGACAGACGGTCCCAGTATACAAGCAGGAGGACAGACGATCCCATTACACAAGCAGGAGGACAGATGATCCTAGTATACAAGCAGGAGACGAGACGGTTCCAGTACACAAGCAGGGGGACAGACAATCCCAGTACACAAGTAAGGGGACAGACGATCCCAGTATAAAAGCAGGGAGACACATGGTCCCAGTATACAAGCAGGGGGACAGACGGTTCCGGAATACAAGCAGGGGGACAGACAGTCCCAGTATATAAGCAGGGGAACAGCAGGGGGACAGACGAGAGGCACTGAATTACCAGTCAGAATCACTGATATGTATACTGTTGAAAATATTGATGAAGATAATCTGGAAAAGATTGGTTGATCATCTAGGGAGAGGGATTTTTGTTACAGAAAACTAGCATGGATTTAGTGAAAATAAGACTCGCCTCACTAACCTACGAGAGTTCTGTGACAGAGTAATGGGAGTCAAACAAAAGAGCAAGAATGGGTTTCACTACATATTCTTGGACCGTAGGAAAGCATTCGATTCTGTGCCCCACCAGAGACTGATTCATAAAGTAACGCGAGCAGGGATGCAAGATAGTGATAGTAAAAAATGTTTTAGGATGGGAAAGTTTAAAAGTGGGGTTCCCCAAGCATCAGTTCTGGGACCATTACTGTTTTTTATATATGTAAATGACCTGCTAGAGTAGACTGAAGAATGTGTCATTGCTTGCTGATGACGTAACACTAATTAAAAGGCAGACGGAAGAGGATAGAGAGAGACAGTTGGTAGATACATATATAAACAAAATACAAAAGAGGTAGAACAAGTGGTTACTTGAGTTCAAAATCAATAAGTGTAAAGTCATGAAAACTGGGGATGGAGAAAGACCAGAGAGGGAACACAGCTTGTGAAGCGAGAAATTATTCACAAATTTCGCTAAAAAAGAAGCATCTTGGAGTAAACATCACACCCAACATATCGCCAAAGGTGAACATAAATCTAATATTATCTACAGCATATGCGAGGAATTGCCTTCAGAAACTTCAGTAAAGAGTATTTTCGTGCTTTACCCGACATATGTTTGGTCCATCATGGAGTATGCAGCACCATTATGGAGCCTTCACCTGATCACGCCCTCACAAAATTGAAAAAGATCCATAGGTGTGCAATAGTACTAGTCCTGGAGCTGACGGGGCTGAATCATGACTTTAGAACTGAGAACTATGGGAGACATGATTACGACATACAAGGTACTGGGATTTGGCAGATCAAATACGGACAGACGTTTTGAAATGTGAGGCATAGAAGCGAGGGGTCATAGACGGAAACTAAAAACACAGATGAATCACAGTGATTTTAGGAAATATTTTTTCAGTCTCAGGTAAACAAACTTAATAACCTAGAGTAGATGAGGAAGTGGTGGAGGTAAACTCAATACACAGTTTCAAGAGTAGGTATGACAGTGCACATGAGGCCAGGAACCAATAATGCCCGTGATTGTAGCTTATGAGGCGGGGCCAGGAGCTGAGACTCGGCCCCTGCAAACACTAGTGGGTGAATATATATATATATATATATATATATATATATATATATATATATATATATATATATATATATATATATGTACGCACACAGATGTGTGTACGTACGTGCGTGCGTGCGTGTACTCACCTAGTTGTGGTTCAGGGTCGAGTCATCGTGTGTGTGTGTGTGTGTGTGTATGTATGTGTGTGTGTGTTTTGTGTGTGTGTGTGTGGTATGTATGTAGTTGTGTGATGTGTGTGTGTGTGTGTGGTATTTTAGTTCATGTACGTATTTGTACTAAATATCAGAGGATGCAAATGTGTGGAGGAGTGATGTCCTGGTGTGTGTGTGTGTATGTTGTGTATACATGAGTGTGTTGGTTAGTACTGAGGGGAGAGAGGGCAGAGAGGTCGGAGAGGGGAGAGAGGGCAGAGAGGTCGGAGAGGGGAGATAAGGAGGGATGAAGAAAGAGTAGAAAGGAATGAAAGAGAGGAGGGAGAAGGGAAGAGGGGAAAGGGAGAGGAGTGAAAGGGAGAGGGGAAGGGGAGAAGAAGGAAGGAAAAGAGAAAAAAGAAAGGAGAGGGGAAGGGGAGAAGAAGGAAGGAAAAGAGAAAAAAGAAAGGAGAGGGGAAAAAGAAAGGGGAGGGGAAAAGAAAGGGGAGGAAAAAAGAAAAGGTAGGGAAAAAAGAAAAGGTAGAGGGAAAAAGAAAGGGTAGGAGAAAAAAGAAAGGGTAGGAGAGAAAAGAAAGGGTAGGGGAAAAAGAGAAAGTTGAAGAAAAACTGGATAGATGAAGAGTGTTCTGCTACACTGGTGATAATGATAGTTACACAGTGGGAGAGTACCGATGAATCAAGAAGTGGTAACATAACCCAGCTGTGTTGTGCTGACATGTTCCAACACGCAGGATGGTGCTCCTGCAAGGTGTCAGCCTGAGCTGAGAGACTTCAGCAGTGTCAGCCTGAGCTGAGAGACTTCAGCAGTGTCAGCCTGAGCTGAGAGACTTCAGCAGTGTCAGCCTGAGCTGGAAGACTTCAGCAGTGTCAGGGTGAGCTGGGAGACTTCAGCAGTGTCAGCCTGAGCTGGGAGACTTCAGCAGTGTCAGCCTGAGCTGGGAGACTTCAGCAGTGTCAGCCTGTGCTGGGAGACTTCAGCAGTGTCAGCCTGAGCTGGGAGACTTCAGCAGTGTCAGCCTGAGCTGGGAGACTTCAGCAGTGTCAGGGTGAGCTGGGAGACTTGAGTGGGGGACAATGAGAGTATGGGCAAGCATTCCAGCCAGGATTCATCAACTACGACAGCTTCAAAGTCTTCCTGCCAGCAGAGCTGGAGTTACTATCACTTTTGAGTTAACATCTCTCAGGATAGCCTCTCCCATGCACAGCAGAAATAAAATCATTATGAAGGTATCTACATCATAGCAGAGCCACGAGAAAATATACATACACACAGGAGGCGAAGGAAAGAGGTGGGAGTGAGTGGAGGCAAGTGGGTTTTTATGACTTGACGTGCTGTTGGAGTGAGAGCTAGGCAACGCTCATGAGGTGAGTCAGGGAACCCGGCTAGCCGGACTTTAGTCCTGCAGGTGGGAAGTGCAGTGCCTGCACTCCATCAGAGTGCAGGCATTACCCCTCCCTCCCCTTTCCTCTCCCCTTCCCTCCTCTAATGACTTTTCTCTCAATCTTCTCCATCATACTTCCACCCCCTCTATCTTTCTCTCCCTCCTATCTCCCTCTCTCTCTCTCTCCTCACTTCCCCAGATAACCAATCTAGATTATAGTTCCTTCTGAGAGAGAGAGAGAGAGAGAGAGAGAGGAGAGAGAGAGAGAGAGAGAGAGAGAGAGAGAGAGAGAGAGAGAGAGAGAGAGAGATAGATAGATAGATATATATATATATATATATATATATATATATATATATATATATATATATATAGAGAGAGAGAGAGAGAGAGAGAAGAGAGTACTTATTCAGTAAAAAAAAGAAACGTGTAATTACGTACGTAAACCGAAATCAAATTCTGTTGAATATTACTAAAAACTGATCAAAAAGTTCCAATATTATTGTAAATATAATAATTAAGAATGATAAGGTTTTTATTTTTGTTGTTGTTGTTGTTGTTGTTGTTGGGTTGTTGTTGTTGTTGTTGGGTTGCTGTTGTTGTTGTTGGGTTGCTGTTGTTGGTATAACGCCGCTTAGTTGGCGTTTTCTTGGTAGCGTGGTTGAAATGATAAGGCTTCGGAGGCTTCTTACTTTATTTGGAATAAAGGTGCGGGTAACAGGCTGCGTGTCTGTGGCCATGGCCCAGGTGGGCCATGCCCCTTGCGAGAGGGAGACGAGTTAGGCCTGTTGACTGACTGTTAACCACTGATGATGGTAACTATTGATGATGGTAACCACTGATGATGGTAACTACTGATGATGGTAACCAATGATGATGGTAACTATTGATGATGGTAACCACTGATGATGGTAACTACTGATGATGGTAACCACTGTGGATAGTAACCACTGTGGATGATAACCACTGAGGATGGTTATAACTGAGAATAGTAACCACTGAGGATATTAACCACTGAGAAAACAACGTATCTACAAGCTGATATTATCCAGGTCTTGCAGTGGGACGCAGAAAACATCATGACGTTCAATGTGGACAAACTTCTTTTACTCTCTAATGGAGGAAAACTTGAGAAATCCACACTAGCATCGAGTATCAAACACACTCAAACTACTCATGATTCTGATGTGATAATGTGGGAGGGACTTAAGCGTAATTATGTGGAAAGCTAATAACATTCAAGGTCCACCAGAGTAACGTTGTCAAAGTTCCTGAGGAAAGTGATAGAGTGGATAACTAGAACCTTCAAAGAAAGAGATGCCAAGCCAATGACGATACTCTTAAAATCCTTAGTTCTCTCTGGGCTGGAATACTGTCGAACACTAGCAGCTCCTGTTAAGGCAGGCAAAATCTCAGAGCTGGAGATTGTTCAGAGAACCTTTACTGATCTTAATCAGTCAGTCAGGCACCGAAATTATTGGGAACACTCGAGGCTTCTTGAACTGTACTCTCTGGAACGTAGGCGAGAGAGAGATTCGTCATAATTTACACCTGGAGGGATTAGTACCAAATTTACACACACAGATTACTTTCTTAAGATAGCATGTGGCTTGGCAGATGGAGTGAAATATCTCCCATGACACACAAGAGTGCAGTAAATACACTACTAGATAACATATTAAGTGTAAGTGGACCAAGACTTTTCACCTCCCTCATTTCACTGTGTATATAAGAGTAATCACCAACAGACCCGTGACTGTTTTCAAGAAGGAACTTGAACACATCAGGTTAGTTCCTGGGCTATGGTACCTAGGTTGGACTGCCCTTCGTATTAACGCCAACAACTTGGTTGATCAAGCCATCAACCAAGAGGCCTGCTCTGGGATCGGGCCGCAGGGGCGGTGACTCCAGAAATCGCTGTCAGGTAACCTTCACGTATGCCAACCACTGAAATCTGAAATAAAAAAAATCCTGTAAAATAAAGGCAGAAAAGTTCAAGTCAAAGTGTGCGGCCGTTGAAGCACAGCTCCTGGGCCCCCCTCTCACCCATCTGACTGGCTTAGTTCCTCTCATATTTAATTATGAAGCTGTACTAAGCTGTGCCTCAGTTTCCTGTATCTTGTAGGCACTGTAATGCTGCCTGGCGTCTACGTAACAACAGTACGATTACACTAGTAACAATAGCTAGTAACAACAGTGTAGTTACAATAGCAACAAAAGTCTATAGACAGTAAAAATAACAATACAACAACAACAACAACAGTAAGGTAACATCAGTAACAATAACATGTATACTAACAATCATCAATGTAATCTGATTAACGACATCATCAATGTCATCATTGAACAACTAACAATCAATCTGAACAAAATATGGAGATTTTTTTTGGTCTTGACATTTCACTTAGTCAATACCGAACAAGTAATTAATATTTGTCTCTTTTTAAAAGCCTTCTATGATAAATTGATAAAATGACCAAATGCATTCATGCTGTAAGGAAATTTTAACTATAAATATATATATATACAGTATATATATATATATATATATATATATATATATATATATATATATATATATATATATATATATATATTAAAATAAATTATATTATTATATACGGTGATCTAAAACTATATTTATTAATAAAACCTGGGATAAATTTTCTCATTTGTTTAATTAGATTTTTTTAATTGTAATATTTTTTTATCGAGATTTTTATTATTTATATTCGATTATAGAATAATATTTTTATTCTACTTTTTCATGTTCAGAAAAAATACGCATCAAGAACATTATACATTTGATGTTTTTACATAGTCAAGAATATATATATATATAATATATATATATATATATATATATATATATATATATATATATATATATATATATATATATATATATATATATATATATATATGTACGTATATATGTGAGGTGTATGTCTGTCAGTGTATATACACATGTGTGTGTGTGTGTGTGTGTGTGTGTGTGTCCATCTGTGAATATATAATGAGAAGTGTATATCTCTGTACATATATACTGATAGTGTACTGTAGTGACTCAGACAGTGACACACAGTGACACACCATACACACAGTGACACACCATACACACACAGTGACACACCATACACACACAGTGACACACCATACACACACACCATACACACAGTGACACACACCATACACACACAGTGACACACCACACACATAGTGACACACACCATACACACACAGTGACACACACCATACACACACAGTGACACACCACACACAAACATTGACACACCATACACACACAGTGACACACACCGACACACACCATACACACAGTGACACACACCATACACACAGTGACACACATCATACACACACAGTGACACACACCATACACACAGTGACACACACCATACACACACAGTGACACACCACACACACAGTGACACACACCATACTCACACAGTGACACACACCATACACACACAGTGACACATACACCATACACACACACAAATGACACACCACACACACAGTGACACACACCATACACACACAGTGACACACACCATACACACACAGTGACACACCACACACAAACATTGACACACCATACACACACAGTGACACACACCGACACACACCATACACACAGTGACACACACCATACACACAGTGACACACACCATACACACACAGTGACACACACCATACACACAGTGACACACACCATACACACACAGTGACACACCACACACACAGTGACACACACCATACTCACACAGTGACACACACCATACACACACAGTGACACACACCATACACACACAGTGACACACCACACACATAGTGACACACACCACACACACAGTGACACACCACACACACAGTGATACACCACACACACAGTGACACACCACACACACAGTGATACACCACACACACAGTGATACACCACACACACAGTGACACACACCATACACACACAGTGACACACCACACACATAGTGACACACTACACACACAGTGACACACCACACACACAGTGATACACCACACACACAGTGACACACACCACACACACAGTGACACACCACACACACAGTGACACACACCACACACACAGTGACACACCACACACACAGTGATACAATACACACACAGTCACACACACCACACACACAGTGACACACCACACACACAGTGATACACCACACACACAGTGACACACACCACACACACACACTGACACACACCACACACACAGTGACACACCACACACACAGTGACACACACCACACACACACACAGTGACACACCATACACACACAGTGACACACACCATACACACACAGTGATACACCACACACACAGTGACACACACCATACACACACAGTGATACACACCACACACACAGTGATACACACCACACACACAGTGATACACACCACACACACAGTGACACACACCATACACACACAGTGACACACACCACACACACACAGTGATACACCACACACACAGTGACACACACCACATACGCACACAGTGACACACACCACACACACAGTGACACACCACACACACAGTGACACACACACACACACACACAGTGACACACCATACACACACAGTGACACACACTATACACACACAGCTACACACACCACACACAGTGACACACACCACACACACACAGTGACACACACCACACACACACACAGTGACACACACCACACACACAGTGACACACACTACACACACAGTGACATACACCACACACACAGTGACACATCACACACACAGTGACACACACCACACACACAGTGACACACACACCACACACACACAGTGACACATACCCACACACACACAGTGACACATCACACACACAGTGACACACACCACACACACACAGTGACACATCACACACATAGTGACACACACCACACACACACAGTGACACACCACACACACAAGTGACACATACCACACACACACACACAGTGACACACACCACACACACACACAGTGACACATCACACACACAGTGACACACACACAGGACAACATTTCTCCGTGGGTCCTTAGAGAGGGAGCAGAGATGTTGTGTGTGCCACTAACACAAATCTTCAAAACATCCATTGAAACTGGGCAACTACCTGAGGCGTGG
>WNWK01003704.1:110000-158854 GCA_009830355.1 Cherax destructor
CGAGGCTGCATCATGAGCCACACTGGGATCCCTGAGCCGAGGCTGCGTCATAAGCCACACTGGGATCTTTCTAGTAACTGCTAAAAAAATGTATGACTGTATGAATGAATTTCGGTCATTGTGGCATCCGATAAATGTATCCCTGTATTTCATAACCCCAGCCCTCTGTAGCTCAGTGCACACGAAAGGAATAGTGCAGAGTGCGGCACAAATTTCTAACACACTTAAAAAAAAGGTGTTGAAGATTTTAGGTGAATCAGGAAGTGTATTCACTAGTTATGACATGGACACAAATATCCAATTTCTTAAAAATTTTGTTTAGCAAAGTAGGACATACACAACCCAGACGTTTCCATTAAGAAACAGCAAGTTTGAAGGCAGGCTGTAGAGGCATTCTTGTGTTACCCCAGAGACACCAACATCCTAAAATACACCGGCGCAGTAAGTCTGAAGCGGCTCACAGTTTGCATTATTAATGTCGAAAATGGTGTAAAATACCGACGAGTTGGATATCTTTATTGGTGATACGTTTCACGTACACGGTAGACTTCTTCAGTCAGTTAGAGAGGCAGTATGTGTAGTAGTGGATGAAGATGTAATCAGTCACTCGACTTGGCGATATAGTATTGAAGTGATCGACCCCTCAGTCTCTGGAGAAGAGTTCAGCTGTAACGGAAGGATGAGGGATGGTAGCTCCAGTTACTCTGATCAAGAGCCATTCACTGGCAACAAGACACCACCTTGAAGAGCGTGTGGTAAGAGCTCTATAGGCCTCCACATACGGTCGCTCAAGGCTCACTACAGAGCCCTGGGAGCGTGTGGTAAGAGCTCTATAAGCCTCCACATACGGTCGCTCATGGCTCACTACAGAGCCCCGAGAGCATGTGGTAATCTGAACCTAAAAAGAACCTGTTCTACACAGTACCTAATGAGTGTAAACATCACAGGATGTTCAAGCTGACAGACGACCTTCCTTTAATTAACTTTCTGAAAGCTACGAGGCCAAACTCACTCTATGTTGCAGTGGTCAACTTGCACAGTGTTGAGTACTAGGGAGATTCATATTTTTTTCCACATGGTATCACGAATACATATTTAAAAGTTTGTGGGTATGTCATTCAAAACTAAGTTTGTTTTGTAATTAGCAAACAATTTACATAACAACACTGTTTCTTAACTTTATCCACTAAAAGATTTAATTAGGCTCTGACATCATTGCTTTCATTTAATCGCCTTTGAAATTTGGTGAGTGTTTACTATATAACTGGACCAAGGCTGTTTATTTTTAAGTATAATTTATTTATAGGTGTTTCAAATGCTTCTTCATCTGTCATCAGAGTCTAATGAAGATCAGTTGAGTCGTTCTCATATTATGGCAACAATTCAAGAGAGCTTTTAAACAATTCTATTGACACCAGCAAGAGTTAACAGTTAGTATCCTGAACCTAAGATCCATCAGTCAATAAATGGTAAAGCCATTCACAAGAAGTAACCTGGAATTGATTTAACTTGACTCAGCGGGAACTAAAATAAATCACAATTTTTAACACACAGAGCAGTCAATTCACACTTGAATTGCTTCGTTGTAGCTGAGTTAAGAGGCAACTTTATTTTTTTGAACGTTTGAAGCTCCACCGCCGAGGCTTTCCAAAGTTATCCGAGGCATTCCAGGATGCCGGGAGGCAGTTTAACAAGTCTTCACATAACAAAATCAAGGACATTATTAAAGATACCCAGAAGTAGCACATGTGTCAAATTCTTTATCTTGTACGTTTTTTATACCATACAATATAAAAGTCGGCTCATAGGCCGCCTTAATTGTCCCAAATAACCGGCACATAGAAGAGAGAAGCGTACGTCGCCGACAGTTACCCTCTCCTACGTGTGGGTTATGTGCGTATTGTTCCAGTCACGGCTGACACTACTGAAGTCTCCAGCACAGGCTGACACTACTGAAGTCTCTAGCTCAGGCTGACACTACTGAAGTCTCCAGCACAGGCTGACACTACTGAAGTCTCCAGCACACGCTGAAACTACTGAAGTCTCCAGCTCAGGCTGACACTACTGAAGTCTCCAGCACAGGCTGACACTACTGAAGTCTCCAGCACAGGCTGACACTACTGAAATCTCCAGCACACGCTGAAACTACTGAAGTCTCCAGCACAAGCTGACACAACTGAAGTCTCCAGCACAGGCTGACAATACTGCAGTCTCCCAGCTCAGGCTGACAATACTGAAGTCTCCCAGCTCAGGCTGACACTACTGAAGTCTCCCAGCTCAGGCTGACACTACTGAAGTCTCCAGCACAGGCTGACAATACTGAAGTCTCCCAGCTCAGGCTGACAATACTGAAATCTTCAGCACAGGCTGACAATACTGAAGTCTCCAGCAGAATATGACACTACTGAAGTCTCCAGCACAGGCTGACAATACTGAAGTCTCCCAGCTCAGGCTGACAATACTGAAGTCTCCAGCACAGGCTGACAATACTGAAGTCTCCAGCACAGGCTGACAATACTGAAGTCTCCCAGTTCAGGCTGACAATACTAAAGTCTCCAGCACAGGCTGACACTACTGAAGTCTCCCAGCTAAGGCTGACAATACTGAAGTCTCCAGCACAGGCTGACAATACTGAAGTCTCCCAGCTCAGGCTGACACTACTGAAGTCTCCCAGCTCAGGCTGACACTACTGAAGTCTCCCAGCTCAGGCTGACACTACTGAAGTCTCCCAGCTCAGGCTGACACAACTGAAGTCTCCCAGCTCAGGCTGACACTACTGAAGTCTCCCAGCTCAGGCTGACACTACTGAAGTCTCCCAGCTCAGGCTGACACTACTGAAGTCTCCCAGCTCAGGCTGACACTACTGAAGTCTCCCAGCTCAGGCTGACACAACTGAAGTCTCCCAGCTCAGGCTGACACAACTAAAGTCTCCCAGCTCAGGCTGACACTACTGAAGTCTCCCAGCTCAGGCTGACACTACTGAAGTCTCCCAGCTCAGGTTGACACTACTGAAGTCTCCCAGCTCAGGCTGACACTACTGAAGTCTCCCAGCTCAGGCTGACACTACTGAAGTCTCCCAGCTCAGGCTGACACTAATGAAGTCTCCCAACTCAGGCTGACACAACTGAAGTCTCCCAGCTCAGGCTGACACTACTGAAGTCTCCCAGCTCAGGCTGACACTACTGAAGTCTCCCAGCTCAGGCTGACACTACTGAAGTCTCCCAGCTCAGGCTGACACTACTGAAGTCTCCCAGCTCAGGCTGACACTACTGAAGTCTCCCAGCTCAGGCTGACACTACTGAAGTCTCCCAGCTCAGGCTGACACAACTGAAGTCTCCCAGCTCAGGCTGACACTACTGAAGTCTCCCAGCTCAGGCTGACACTACTGAAGTCTCCCAGCTCAGGCTGACACTACTGAAGTCTCCCAGCTCAGGCTGACACTACTGAAGTCTCCCAGCTCAGGCTGACACAACTGAAGTCTCCCAGCTCAGGCTGACACTACTGAAGTCTCCCAGCTCAGGCTGACACTACTGAAGTCTCCCAGCTCAGGCTGACACACTGAAGTCTCCCAGCTCAGGCTGACACTACTGAAGTCTCAGCTCAGGCTGCACTACTGAAGTCTCCCAGCTCAGGCTGACACTACTGAAGTCTCCCAGCTCAGGCTGACACTACTGAAGTCTCCCAGCTCAGGCTGACACACTGAAGTCTCCCAGCTCAGGCTGCACACTAGTCTCCCAGCTCAGGCTGACACTACTGAAGTCTCCCAGCTCAGGCTGACAATGAAGTCTCCCAGCTCAGGTGAACAGCTCAGCTCAGGCTGCACTGAACTCAGTATGGATGTGACAGAATAGGAGAGTATGTGAGAGGAGGGTGAAGCTGGCTTCCTAAGTTGGCTTGATAGACTGGCTTCCTATGTTGGCTTGATAGACTGGCTTGCTAAGTTGGCTTGATAGACTGGCTTGCTAAGTTGGCTTGATAGATTGGCTTGCTAAGTTGGCTTGATAGATTGGCTTGCTAAGTTGGCTTGATAGATTGGCTTGTTGGCTTGATAGACTGGCTTGCTAAGTTGGCTTGATAGACTGGCTTACTAAGTTGGCTTGATAGATTGGCTTGCTAAGTTGGCTTGATAGACTGGCTTGCTAAGTTGGCTTGATAGATTGGCTTTGACTGATTACTGGCTTGTAAGTTGGCTTGATAGATGGATTGTGACTTGATAGACTGGCTTGCTAAGTTGGCTTGATAGATTGGCTTGCTAAGTTGGCTTGATAGACTGGCTTGCTAAGTTGGCTTGATAGATTGGCTTGCTAAGTTGGCTTGATAGATTGGCTTGTTGACTTGATAGACTGGCTTGCTAAGTTGGCTTGATAGACTGGCTTGCTAAGTTGGCTTGATAGATTGGCTTGCTAAGTTGGCTTGATAGATTGGCTTGTTGACTTGATAGACTGGCTTGCTAAGTTGGCTTGATAGACTGGCTTATTAAGTTGACTTGATAGACTGGCTTGCTAAGTTGGCTTGATAGATTGGCTTGCTAAGTTGGCTTGATAGACTGGCTTGTTAATTTGGCTTGATAGACTGGCTTGTTGATTTGATAGAGTGGCTTGCTAAGTTGGCTTGATAGACTGGCTTGCTAAGTTGGCATGATGGACTGGCTTGCTAAGTTGGCATGATGGACTGGCTTGCTAAATTGACTTGATAGACTGGTTTGCTAATTTGGCTTGATAGACTGGCTTGCTAAGTTGGCTTGATAGACTGGCTTGTTGACTTGATAGACTGGCTTGCTAAGTTGGCTTGATAGACTGCCTTGCTAAGTTGGCTTGATGGACTGGTGTGAGACTAGCATGAGAGACTAGCTTGAGAGAGTTGGTTGAGAGAGAGAGTGGCTTGAGAGAGTGGCTTAAAAGAGTGGCTTGAGAGAGTGGCCTGAGGGAGTGGCTTAAAAGAGTGGCTTGAGAGACTAGCCTGAGTGGCTTAAGAGAGTGGCTTGAGAGAGTGGCCTGAGAGAGTGGCTTAAGAGAGAGTGGCTTGAGAGAGTGGCTTAAGAGTGGCTTGCCTGGTGGGGTGTATGAAGGTGTGGCTTCTAGAGGAGGTGACACTGCTGCCTCAGCTTTAATAGTGGTAGTTTATAGTTTGGTTAACCCCCCTTCCTATTCCCCCTCCCTCTCACTCCTTCCCTTCGACCTCCCTCTCACGCCTCCCTCTTACCTCCCTTTCACGCCTCCCCCTTCCTCGCCCTCTCACCCTTTCTTCTTCCCCTCCCTCTCACGCCTTCCTTCGACCTCCCTCTCACGCCTCCCCTTCACTCCCTTTCACGCCTCCCCTTCCCTTCTCTCGCCTCCCCTTTCCCCTCCCTCTCACCCCTTCTTCTTCCCTCCCTCTCACGCCTCCCCTTCCTTTCCCTCTCACGCCTCCTTCCTTTCCCTCTCACGCCTCTCCTTCCTCTCCCTTTCACACCTTCCCTTCCCTCTCCTCCACGCCTCCTCCTTCCCTCCTCCCACCCTCTTCCTTACCCCCTCTCACGCCTCTCCCTTTCCTCCCTCTCACGCCTCCCCTTTCTCTCCTCCACGCCTCCCCTTCCCCTCCCTCTCACTCTTCCTTCCTCCTCCCCTCCTCTCTCACGCTTCCCCCTTCCTTCCTCTCACTCCTTCCCTTTGTCCTCCCTCTCACTCCCCTTCCCCTCCTCTACCCCGCTCCCTCTCACGCCTCCCTACCTCCCCTCCCCGTTCCTTCTCTCTCACTCTTCCCCACACCTCCTTTTTACTCCTCCCTCTCTGTCTTATGTCTCTCACTTCCCCTCCCTCTCACCCCTTCCCGTTCCTCCCTCAAACCTGTACCCATCCCTTCCCCCCTACCCCCTCCGTCTTTGTTCCCCTTCCTTCTCCTCCCCGCTCCTCAATTTTCATCTCCCCCTTTCCATCCTCTCTCCCCTCCACCAGTACTGAAACCACAACTATTACACACACACACAGACACACACACACACACACACACACACACTAGTAGGGATCAGTGAAGAGGCGGGGCCAGGAGCTATGTATCGACCCCTGCAACCACAAATAGGTGAGTACATAAACACACACACACACACACATATCCCCCCCACACACATACACACACTCACGGCTTCAAGGAAGGGAAATCCTGCATCTCAAACCTATTGAAGTTCTATAACAAGATAACAGAAGTAAGACATAAGAGAGAAAGATGGGTAGACTGCATCTTCTTGGACTGCAAGAAGGTTTTCGACACAGTACCACACAAGAGACTGGTTGAAAAACTAGAGGAGCAGGCAGAAATAGGAGGGAAGGTACTGTAATGGATCAGGGAATACCTGGCAGGAAGGAAACAGCGTGTGTAGGTCCGAGACGAGGTGTCAGATTGGGTGCATGTGTCGTGTGGGGTTCCACAAGGGTCAGTTCTAAGTCCGGTGCTGTTTCTTGTACATGTGCATGACATGACGGAATTGATTGATTTAGAGGTGTCTCTGTTTGCAGACGATGTGAAACTAATAAGGAGAATACAAGTGGACGAGGATCAGGTAAGCCTACAAGGGGATCTGGACAGGCTACAATCCTGGTCCGACAACTGGCTCCTGGAGTTTAACCCCAGCAAGTGCAAAGTTATGAGGTTTGGGGAAGGACAAAGAAGACCACAGACGGAGTGCAGCCTAAGAGGTCAGAGGCTGCAAAATTCACTTGGGGTGAGCATCATACCGAGCACAGCTGAGGCGCACATCAACCAAATAACTGCTGTAGCATACGGGCGCCTGGCAAACCTGAGAATAGCGTTTCGACATCTAATAAGGAGTCATTCACAATGCTGTACACTGCGTACGTCAGGCCCATATTGGAGTATGCAGCACCAGTATGGAACCCACTCCTGGTAAAACACGTCAAGAAATTAGAGAAAGTGCAAAGGTTTGCAACAAGACTAGTCCCGGAGCTGAGGGGTATGTCCTACGAAGAAAGGTTAAGGGAACTCAACCTGACAGCAATGGAGGACAGGAGAGACAGGGAAAACTTGATAACATATAAAATACTGAGAGGAACTGTCAAGATGAACAGGGACAGGATGTTCCAGAGATGGGACACAACAACAAGGGGACACAACTGGAAGTTGAAAACTCAGATGAGTCACAGGGATGTTAGGAAGTATTTCTTCAGTCATAGAGTTGTCAGTAAGTGGAACAGTCTGGAGAATAATGTAGTGGTGGCAGGATCCATATATAGCTTTAAGAAGAGGTATGACAAAGGTCATGGAGCAGGGAGTGGACCTAGTAGCGACCAGTGAAGAAGCGGAGCCAGGAGCTATAACACGACCCCTGCAACCACAAATAGGTGAGTACACCCACCCACATACACGCTACATTTCATTATTTCTTAAGTAAGTTTAAATAGGTACGCATAAATGCAGTTACAGGAATTATTATACATAGTAACATGTGTAAATTATCATACATAGTAACATGTGTAAATTATCATACATATAACATGTGTAAATTATCATACATAGTAACATGTGTAAATTATCATACATAGTAACATGTGTAAATTATTATACATAGTAACATGTGTAAATTATTATACATAGTAACATGTGTAAATTATCATACATAGTAACACGTGTAAATTATCATACATAGTAACATATGTAAATTATCATACATAGTAACATGTGTAAATTATCATACATAGTAACATGTGTAAATTATCATACATAGTTACATGTGTAAATTATCATACATAGTAACATGTGTAAATTATCATACATAGTAACATGTGTAAACTACCCACCAGCACAACAAAAATAAGTCACGCAGAGTGACTTATTTCCATCTCATTACTCTCTCTCTCTCTCTCTCTCCACCTTCAGGCTCTTCTCACTGTCCTGGACCTTGGCTTGACTTCTCCCTTCCGGTCAAGTGTCATACCTCCCTCTCTTCCTTCTTCCCACCCTCTCTCCTTCCTCCCTTAATGCTCCTTCAATCCCTCCTACCCTTCCTTCCTTCTTTCCTTCCTCCCTCTTTCCACTCTGTCCCTCTCAGTCCTCTCCACTCCGTCCCTCTCAGCTCTCCCCACTCCGTCCCTCTCAGCTCTCCCCACTCCGTCCCTCTCAGCTCTCCCTACTCCGTCCCTCTCAGCTCTCCCCACTCCGTCCCTCTCAGCTCTCCCCACTCCGTCCCTCTCAGCTCTCCCCACTCCGTCCCTCTCAGCTCTCCCACTCTCTCAGCCTCCCTCTCTCAGCTCTCCCCACTCCGTCCTCTCAGCTCTCCCCACTCCGTCCCTCTCAGCTCTCCCCACTCCGTCCCTCTCAGCTCTCCCCACTCCGTCCCTCAACATCAAACAACAAACATCATCTCTGATAATATTTATAACTCAATCATAAGATTTTTAGATTTTGACATCGAAGTGACTAGTAAATTGTGCCCTCGATATCCATCCTGTGGAGGGTGGCGAAGACCATATGGATACTTAAAAGGCCTAGGAACTAGGCCTCAAAAGGGTTAACAGGTATACATTTGGATTTATATCTACAGTTCACTTATCTATTACAAGCAAATTTAGGAAATTTGCTTAGTATATCTGGTATCTTATTTTCATTAATATCTTGACATGTCACATAGGTTATTATACTGTCTATATCTATATTTCTCAATAAGTGGACAATTAAGCACATAGTGTTCAAGACAAGTGACCATAAGCCTGACCACATAATTTGCATTTGGTTTGATCATCATCTGTGTCTCCCCCAAACTGTCAGAAGTACTTGTAACCAAGCCTAAGCCTGGCCACTACAACATCAGTCAGTCTGTTTACATTGCAAGTTGCTCCATAAACATACTTATCTACGTTCATGTTATCATAGTGGTTTATAGATCTACTCAGACTTCTAACTGCATTCCTATAACATTCATTTTCATTATTTACTTCTCTCCTAATATTATTCCTATTGCTAGACACAGTTATATTCTACATTTTTCTTCAGGGTTCTCTTCTCCTTAGGATAAACCATATTGCCTTATTATTTTTGATGTGAGTGGGAGGAGTGGGAGAGGGAAGTGGGAGCGGCTGTGTGAGTAAGAGTGGGAGTAGGAGGAGTTGAAATAAGAGTGGGAGTAGGAGAATGGGATTAGGGGGAGTGGAAGTAAGAGTAGGGGGACTTGTAAGACGAAGAATGAGGGTACACATGATCGAAGTGTATAAGTGGAAGATGGGTATTAACAAAGGGGATATAAATAAGGTTTTGAGGATATCCCTCCAAGAGAGAACCCGCAATAATGGATTCAAATAGGTAAGTTTAGATTTAGAAAGGATATAGGAAAGTACTGGTTTGGTAATAGGGTAGTTGATGAATGGAACGGTCTGCCTAGTAGGGTTATCGAAGCTAAAACCTTGGGTAGTTTCAAATTTAGGTTGGATAAATTCATGAGTGAGAGGGGTTGGATTTGAGTGGGACTCGCACGTGAGTAAATACAACTGTCAAAGCTTATTGCTTGGGTAGCGTTTATTCTGTTAGTGGGTTGGATTTGTGAAGGACCTGCCTAGTATGGGCCAACAGGTAGGTGTAAGTTGGACCTGCCTAGCATGGGCACTGCCTGCAGCAGTGCTCATTTCTTACGTTCTTATGAGTAGCAGGAGGTAGAGGTGAAGGAGTAGGACAGAGCCTTCACCTTTACTATCTTGTCATCATTTGTCTTGAGTTAGATATTTATTAGTTAGTTACTCAGTCATTGAGTTAGACTGTTAGTTAATGAGTTAGTTAATTAGCCAGTCAGTCTGCCGGTTAATTACTTAGTTAATTAGTCAGTAAGTTGGTCAGACATTTCTCTTCACGATGCTCTCCTGTACTCTTTTATCCATCTCTCTCCCTCTCACCCCTTCTCTCTCTTTTTCTCTCTCACTCCCTCTTTCTCTCTCTTACAGGACACGGGTGTGACGGAGTGACTAATCCGAGGAGTGGGAGCAGAGAGTACCTGTACGATGGAGCACTTGTCAGATATACCTGTGATTCAGGTTACCAGCTGCATGGCTCACCTGCACTCTACTGCAATGGTATCTATTGGAACGATACTGAGCCTACCTGTGTCGGTAAGTAGGCCTACCTGTGTTGGTGAGTAAGCCTACTTGTATTGGTAAGTAGGCCTACTTGTGTTGGTAAGTAGGTCTACCTATGCTGGTAAGTAGGTCGACCTGTGTTTTTAAGTAGGTCTACTTGTATTGATAAGGTCTACCTATGCTGGTAAGTAGGTCTACCTGTTCTGGTAAGTAGGTCTACCTGTGCTGGTAAGGTCTACCTGTGCTGGTAAGTAGGTCTACCTATGCTGGTAAGTAGGTCTACCTATGCTGGTAAGTAGGTCTACCTGTGCTGGTAAGTAGGTCTACCTGTGTTAAGTAGGTCTACCTGTGTTGGTGAGCAATTCACATGGAACATAATTTTTGTTTACTTATTCTAACATTCACAGATCTGTGTGATTTCTAGTTAAAGATTATTAATTTTCCCGTAAATGGTTTATATACTATTATAACTAACCCAGCTTTCTTCTTATCTATTGTTTCATTATTTATAAAGCTGGTATTGCTGTTGTGGTGTTGTTGTTGCAGCCCCAGCGGAGCCGGCTATGTCGTGCAGCTTCGAGAACGACCTTTGTGGCTGGTCCAACGACCTCAGCAAC
Source organism: Cherax destructor (assembly GCA_009830355.1). Lineage (NCBI taxonomy): Eukaryota > Metazoa > Arthropoda > Malacostraca > Decapoda > Parastacidae > Cherax > Cherax destructor. The sequence continues at coordinate 120,670 of WNWK01003704.1, forward strand.
CACTTCGACTGGGAGCGCAAGAGAGGACCCAGCCAGAGCTTCACTGCGGGCACTGGACCCTCTGCTGACCACACCCTGGGTACCAACCAAGGTACGTGGCCAATGATTGTGCTTACTTGATCTTGCAGAGAGCTGGGCTCCAGCTCCTGGTTCATGGGATAGCTTCCCTCTATTTTGTTATGCCATCATGCCATCTATGACCTGGGGACTTATCAGAGGACCATGCAAGGGCACTCATCTCTCGCCTCGACCCGGCCTGGATGGGCCTCACAGGTCAGAAGGGCCTTAACACCGTACATATGTGGTTGCACTGATCTTATATACAAGGAGACTTATCATGGCCTCCCACTTGGCTCAACTTCATGGACAGTCAGAAAGAGAGAGAGAGAGAGAGAGAGAGAGAGAGAGAGAGAGAGAGAGAGAGAGGAGAGAGAGAGAGAGGAGAGAGGAGAGGAGGAGGAGGAGGGAGGGGAGGAGGAGAGGAGGAGGAGGAGAGAGAGGAGAGAGAGAGAGAGAGAGAGAGAGAGAGAGAGAGAGAGAGAGAGAGAGAGAGAGAGAGAGAGCCTGGCTGTGTAATATCATTCAGCACACACCCCGCAACTTACGTGTTACCTTCAGTTTTAAAAGTCTTACTTTGTCCTCATACTCATTTCTTGTGTGTCTTTCTGTCTCTCTCTCTCTCTCTCGCTCTCTTCCTGCCAGGGGATCTATTTCGGGAGACACTCTCTCCCTCGCTCACAATATTCTTCGCATCTCGCGTCGGGTCATAAATATTTCACTCTGGATTTTCATTTTCGTAGCCGCTACACCACCTCATTATTTCTACACGATATTACGTTTTCTCTATGTAACATTTTGATATTTTTGGCCCACTCTGTGTCCCTTTTTTTTAATCAAGTTGCATTTTTTATTTACTGATTTGATTGTTTTAGTTTTTATCGCATATATTATATATATATATATATATATATATATATATATATATATATATATATATATATATATATATATATATATTTGTACAGCTCCCAACTCGAACAATTATGTAAGTGTGTTTTTGGGGGTCTGAAAACGGACTAATCTAATTTACATTCGTCCTTATGGGAACAAATATGTTCGGTAAGGGCACTCCTGGGGTTTACCTGGAGGGGTTTCGGGGTCAACGCCCCCGCGGTTCAGTCTGAGACCAGGCCTCGTGGTGGATCAGGGTCTGATCAACCAAGCTGTTACTGCCGGCCGCACGCAAACTGACGCACGAACAACAGCCCGGTTGGTCAGCCTTCTGGAACGAATTATTGATGAAATCCGGGAACCATTGTATATATATATATATATATATATATATATATATATATATATATATATATATATATATATATATATATATATATGTATATATATTGTTATAAAATGGGATCAAGGAAGCATCTCCTCAAACTCTTCACTGCCCTTGAAAAATGTTGATATATAATTATGCAATTTTTTAATGTTCGTCTCTCATATTACAGCAAAACTAACGAAACATTTCGTACTAATATTACCAGAATTTTCCGTAAAATGATTTAATGTTACCCAAGCTCCTGTAGAGTCTGGGCGCCATGTTTCCCTCTTGACTCTGGACGTCTGTCATCAAGTTAACCAGGAAATATTTTTCATGGCACCTTAGGCTCGTTAGTTAATGGAGGTTTAAAGCCTATCGACTTCACTAGGGTCTTTAAGACCGGATGTGACCTTTCCACCGCCTCAGAGGAATATATACATTAACGCCTGCAATAGGGATTAAAGTCAGCGATAGGCATAGACACACTGAGAAATATACAGTTCTCTTACATAGTCTCTCTGGTACTTTACGCTTCACTTTATGTCCCCCTTAACTTTTATGTCAAATTGTACCCATTTTTTTGTTTGCTTTTTTTTCTGTGTTTTAAAAACTTTTTTTTTTCTCCCTTTAAATATTTCGAGCTTCTTGGTGATTTTATTTCTCAAAATCTGTAACACTGAATCAGACGTTTTTATTATTCATATGCTAATTGGATTTAAAATAATAATAATAATAATAATAATAATAATAATAATAATAATAATAATAATAATAATAATAATAATAATAATAATAATAATAATAATAATAATATAAAATTATTTCTTACTGGCATTCACTCCAACCATCACTCCCTTCTCCCTCTTCTCCCCCTCTCACCTCTTCCCTCAGTGAGGTATCCCTCACCAGGCGTGAGGAACCTCACTAGGCGTGAGGAACCTCACTAGGCGTGAGGAACCTCACCAGGCGTGAAGAACCTCACTAGGCGTGAAGAACCTCACTAGGCGTGAGGAACCTCACTAGGCGTGAAGAACCTCACTAGGCGTGAAGAACCTCACTAGGCGTGAGGAACCTCACTAGGCGTGAGGAACCTCACTAGGCGTGAGGAACCTCACCAGGCGTGAGGAACCTCACTAGGCGTGAGGAACCTCACTATAACTTCTTATTACCTGGTGTGGGATCTTTACCTGTGTACACGAGCTGTGACACGTATTTTGCGTGTTGCTGCCTGGTTGGTTGTTGGGTTTACACACACACACACACACACTATATATATATATATATATATATATATATATATATATATATATATATATATATATATATATATATATATATAGTGGTTCTTGTATATTTTAAGTAAAGGCATGAAATAGGAAGGAAGGTACCTGGGGATTGTCATAGAGCATGCATAGTTGTTTCGTACAAGCCAAAACGGGATAAATAACAAATGTGCAAGAATTATATGGAAATGAGCCCTTTGAATTATGAAAGAATCAAGTATAAGACGAGAAATGGGACTACAGAGGAACAAGGTTTTAGGAAGGGTAGGGCTTTGCTGATGACACTGTGCTTTTGGAAGATTCTGAAGAGAAGTTGCGAAGGTTGGTATAGAGGCATTTCGAAGGGTGTGTAAAATAAGGAAATTTAAAGTGAACTTAGTAAAGAGCAAGGCAATGATAGTAACAGAAAATCTAGACAATGAAAAATTGGATGTTAGATTTTTCAAGAAGGGAGTACTGAGGAAGTTTATGTGTTGAGATATATGGAAGTTGACTGGACAGCAGAGGCGTCTGTGGAAGATGAGGGGAACCCTATAACTAACGAGGGTAAGAAGGTGAGTATAATGGTACCAACACTACTGTATGTACCAGAGTATGGTGGTACCAACACTGTTGTGTGTACTAGAGTACAGTGGTACCAACACTACTGTGTGTACCAGAGTATGGTGGTACCAACACTGTTGTGTGTACTAGAGTACAGTGGTACCAACACTACTGTGTGTACCAGAGTATGGTGGTACCAACACTGTTGTGTGTACTAGAGTACAGTGGTACCAACACTACTTGTGTACCAGAGATGGTGGTACCAACACTGTTGTGTGTACTAGAGTACAGTGGTACCAACACACTGTGTGTACTAGAGTACAGTGGTACCAACACTACTGTGTGTACCAGAGTAGTGGTACCAACACTACTGTGTACCAGAGTATGGTGGTACCAACACTGTTGTGTGTACTAGAGTACAGTGGTACCAACACTACTGTGTGTACCAGAGTATGGTGGTACCAACACTGTTGTGTGTACTAGAGTACAGTGGTACCAACACTACTGTGTGTACCAGAGTATGGTGGTACCAACACTACTGTGTGTACCAGAGTATGGTGGTACCAACACTGTTGTGTGTACTAGAGTACAGTGGTACCAACACTACTTGTGTACCAGAGTGTGGTGGTACCAACACTACTGTGTGTACCAGAGTATGGTGGTACCAACACTGTTGAGTATACCAGAGTACAGTACCAACACTGTTGTGTGTACAAGAGTGCAGCCCAACATTACTGCTGTGTGCACCAGAGTACAGAGGTACCAACACTCCTGTGTGCACCAGAGTACAGTGGTACCAACACTGCCGTGTGCACCAGAGTACAGTGGTACCAACACTGCCGTGTGCACCAGAGTACAGTAGTACCAACACTGTTGTGGAAAATATTGATTTCATTCACTCATTTACTAATGTTGAACCTGGATGTAGGGTTGGTAGGACTATTTTTATTTTCGTCTCTCAATGATCGTAGACGGAAGACTTAGATTAACTTATAACCTTTCATATGTAATTTTTAACATGCCTAGTGGACCGAAAATAGAAATTATCTTGCAATAAATACGTGACGTCATACGTTGCTCCGTAGTACGGCCAATCAAAGGACTCTGACGTCACGTTAGTCAAGATTTAAAAATGATCTCATTAAAGTCTTTGAGAGTTAGTGTATGACGGGTAATGAGATTTCAATGACTCACCTGACGCCTGATATTAACGCTGATCCACAGCTAACCAATTTAAATTGGAATCTATTTAAATCAAGTCGTAATGATGAGGTCAGTCAGTGTGGGTGAGCTTGGAGGCGCTGTCTGCCTATTCCGGGGGTCACCGCCCCCCACGGCCCCCTCCATGACCAAGCCGCTCGGTGGAGCAGAGCTCACTGTAGCTACGCTCACTGTAGCAAAGTTCATTGTAGCTAAGTTCACTGTAGCAAAAGTTCACATGTTGCAATCAACACATCTAGCTGGAGCTGTTCCTCTGAACGAATCTACCTGGACTTACTACTCATTTCTGCAACACTGAAAGCTCCTGAAAGGCCTAGAGCTATCATTCAATACCCCCCTGTGGTTATTGTCTATGCTGTATCGCTTGTTCCTGATAATTACATCGTAACTTATGGTCCAAGTCGGACCGATACGTTATCGTAACCTTCTCCCTCCTATGGCAGGAGGTGCTCCTCTCAGAACTGTGTACGGTAGCTTCTTTAAGTAAGGATGCTACTGTGTCACTACTCTCCTTGAAGTATTACTCCAGTGGAGCGAGGACAGAGAGACTTCAGTTCACCAAGTGTAAGATGAACGAGTTTCGCTTCTGTCGACATCTTCAGAGGTCGTGGTGGGGAGCCCTGCTCCAGCTGTGCCTGAATGAGGGCCCCGGGACATGTGCCCCCATCTAGCTCGGGGAAATCATGGATAATGGGGGTTAATCTTGGTAAACCAGTGTCAGACGTCAACAAACAACCAAGTTGTTTGATGTTTAATTAAATTAGGATCCATTAGTGAATTAACGCTCGGTTATATTTTGCGAGATTGTATTTAGTTGATTGTAGTAATTGTTCTAACTTTCAGTCTTTTTATGTTACCCAATTAACTATACAGTCCACTGTGTATCAAAATAATTGGCATTTCCCTTATTAAATGCTGAATTTGCTAAACGAGGACTCGAACTGCGGCGCGACCTCTGACGCAGTCAACTTTACTCACTGATTGAAGTGTAAACTTTCCACACTTGTTACATGGGTGCGAGCCATGGATTTTAAACGTTACAAGCAGGAGAAAGCTGTAGGCAAAGCCTTCTGTGCATATGGTATAATTATGCACAGAATTCGAAATATGGATATTAGAAGGTGAGGGTTTAACATAAGTATTATTGACAGGGCTGAGGAATTTTCAGCTGGTTTGGAGAATACTGGATAACTAGGAGTTATTCTCTACTGAAGCAGAAGACTGGGGGCAGATGGTGCAACGTGCCCTCAATGGTGGAGGGGAAGGGGAGGGGTGCCCTGGGTGCACTGGGAGAGGACACTGGGCCTCCGGGGCCCAAGACTGTTCGGCAGCCTACCATCATGCATGGGGGAATTACCAATAGACCCCTGGCTATTTTCAAGAGGGAACTGGACAGATACCTAGTCAGTGTCTAATCAGCCAGAATGTGGTTCGTATATCGGATTGGGTGTAGCAAGCAGTAACAGACTGGTTGATCAAACTCTGATCCACTGGGAGGTCTGATCGAGGACAGGGCAACCGGGGCGTTGACCCCTGAAACAGTCTCCAGGTATACGTAAGGTTTGAGGGTGTATTAATCTGGAGTAGAGGGGAGGTTTTGAGTGCTATGAGCTTGGACATTCAACAGATTTGTGCGAGAGCGTTAGATAAGAGTGAGAGTGAGTGGAGGCAAGTGGTTTTTATGACTTGATTTGCTCTTGGAGTGTGAGCAAGATAAAATTCATGAAGGGATTCAGGGAAACTGGTTAGCCGGACTTGAGTCCTGGAGGTGGGAAGTACTCTGAAGGAGGGGTGGGGGATGCTGCAGTTTGGATAAACGTCTGACCTGTGATGTCAGCAGGTGTATGGCAAGACAGTGATGGAATGAATGATGGTGAAAGTTTTTTCTTTTTTCGAACCCCCCTCTACTTCGGTGAGAGACATATAGACAGACAGAGAGACACCCCCCACACACATACATATATAATATATATATATATATATATATATATATATATATATATATATATATATATATATATATATATATATTTGTGTGTGTGTGCGTTATATTGTCCTGGATTTCGGGGATTCGAACGCGCTACCAACCATGCTATGGGTGGTAGCGCAGAGGGCTCGTAATTTTTTTTGGCTCACCATTCAATTCTCCGCATTCCATTGAAAGTTAAAACTGTTACAGTTTCTGTCACATACATACATTTATGCATGTATATGTATATATATATATATATATATATATATATATATATATATATATATATATAATGTCAGATACACACACTCACACCACGCGCGCACACACACACACAACACACGCACACACACACACACACACACACACACACACACACACACACACGCACACACACACACACACACACACACACACGTCAGTCCTAGGACCAGTGTTATTCTGGTTTATGTAAATGACATGACGGATGGGATAGACTCAGAAGTGTCTCTATTCGCGGATGATGTGAAAATAATGAAGAGAATCACATCAGAAGAGGACCAGGCAGGGCTGCAAACAGACCTGGACAAGCTCGACATCTGGTCTAGCAGTTGGCTTCGAATTCAATCCCTCAAATGCAAAGTCATGAGGATCGGAGAAGGGCAAAGAAGACCGCTGACAGAGTACAAGCTAGGCGGACAAAGGCTACAAACCTCGGCAAAGGAGAAAGACCTTGGAGTGAGTATAACGCCTAGCACGTCTCCGGAGGCACACATCAACCAGATAACTGCGGCAGCATATGGGCGTCTGGCAAACCTTAGATTAGCGTTCCGTTACCTTAACAAGGAATCGTTCAAGACACTGTATACCGTGTACGTCAGGCCCATACTAGAATATGCAGCACCAGTCTGGAACCCACACCTGGTCAAGCACGTAAGGAAACTAGAGAAAGTGCAAAGGTTTGCGACAAGGTTAGTTCCACAACTCAGGGGTCTGTCTTATGAAGAAAGGTTAGGAAATAGGACTAACAACACTGGAGGAAAGAAGGGTCAGAGGAGACATGATAACGACATACAAAATACTGCGGGAATTGACAAGGTAGATAGTGACAGGTTGTTCCAGAGAGGGAACACAGAAACAAGGGGACACAACTGGAAGCTGAAGACTCAGATGAGTCAAAGGGATGTCAGGAAACACTTCTTCAGCCACAGAGTAGTCAGGAAGTGGAATGGACTAGAGAAGATATAGTGGAGGCAGGAACCATACATAGTTTTAAGACAGGTATGATAAAGCTCATGGAGCAGGGAGAGCAGAGACCCAGTAGCAGACAGCGAAGAGGCGGGGCCAGGAGCTGAGACTCGACCCCTGCAACCACAATTAGGTGAGTACACACACACACACACACACACACACACACACACGTGCTCACATTTTTAATGAGTGTGGTAAAGCAGCTGAGACATGACTCACCACAAAGAGTCAAGCTTGGCAAAAGAGTTGGCAGGAGGGTATGGCGTGGGTGTGGGCGTGGGTGGGGCGTGGTGTGGGTGTGGGCGTGGTGTGGGCGTGGGTGTGGGCGTGGGTGTGGGCGTGGGTGTGGAGTGGTGTGGGCGTGGTGGGGGCGTAGGTGGGGGCGTGGGTGGGGGCGTGAGGTGGGGGCGTGGGTGGGGGCGTAGGTGGGGGCGTGGGTGGGGGCGTGGGTGGGGGCGTGGGTGGGGGCGTAGGTGGGGGCGTGGGTGGGGGCGTGGGTGGTGGCGTGGGTGGGGGCGTGGGTGGGGGCGTATGTGGGGGCGTGGGTGGGGGCGTAGGTGGGGGCGTGGGTGGGGGCGTGGGTGGGGGCGTGGGTGGGGGCGTGAGGTGGGGGCGTGGGTGGGGGCGTGGGTGGGGGCGTGGGTGGGGGCGTAGGTGGGGGCGTGGGTGGGGCGTGGGTGGGGGCGTGGGTGGGGGCGTGGGTGGGGCGTGGGTGGGGCGTAGGTGGGGGCGTGGGTGGGGGCGTGGGTGGGGGCGTGGGTGGGGCGTAGGTGGGGCGTGGGTGGGGGCGTGGGTGGGGGCGTGGGTGGGGCGTGGGTGGGGCGTGGGTGGGGGCGTGGGTGGGGGCGTAGGTGGGGGCGTGGGTGGGGGCGTGGTGGGGGCGTAGGTGAGGGCGTGGGTGGGGCGTGGGTGGGGGCGTGGGTGGGGGCGTGGCGAGGGTGTTAGGAGAGGGTGTTGGATAATGTGTTGGATAGGGGTGTGGGAGAGCGGTGAGGGAGAGCGGTGAGGGAGAGGTGTGTGGGAGAGGGTGGGAGAGGGGTGTGGGAGAGGGGTGTGGGAGAGGGTGTGGAGAGGTGTGGGAGAGGGGTGTGAGAAAGGGGTGTGGGAGAGGGGTGAAAAGATTATATTCAGAAGCCGAGCATTGAGTGGGAGACACTGGAGGCGACAGGTAGTGAGAGAGAGAGAGAGAGAGAGAGAGAGAGAGAGAGAGAGATCCCTGAAGCGCATAATCGTCATAAAGTTAAAAAAAATTCCTATTTCTCATTTTCAAAATATACACACACACAAAAAAAGGCCAGAATTTGATATTGATAACCTGACGCGGAAATGTAATATATATAATATTATGTCATGGAGATGAAACTCAAAAATCCCCGACAATAAATGAAGATTAAAATGTCAGGGGAAAAAAAACATAGTATATGTATCTGACATTATTATCAATATAAAAAAAAATGGTACAATTTTTTTATTAGCTTATTGGATTTTAATATCTAACTAAAGGGATTTATTGATCGTATTAGAGGGATTTAGTTATCGTGTTAAAGGGATTTAGTTATCGTGTTAAAGGGATTTAGTTATCGTGTTCAAGGGATTTAGTTATCGTGTTCAAGGGATTTAGTTATCGTGTTAAAGGGATTTAGTTATCGTGTTCAATGGATTTAGTTATCGTGTTCAAGGGATTTAGTTATCGTGTTCAAGGGATTTAGTTATCGTGTTAAAGGGATTTAGTTATCGTGTTAAAGGGATTTAGTTATCGTGTTAAAGGGATTTAGTTATAGTGTTAAAGGGATTTAGTTATCGTGTTAAAGGGATTTAGTTATCGTGTTAAAGGGATTTAGTTATAGTGTTAAAGGGATTTAGTTATCGTGTTAAAGGGATATAGTTATCGTGTTAAAAGGATTTAGTTATCGTGTTAAAAGGATTTAGTTATCGTGTTAAAGGGATTTAGTTATCGTGTTAAAGGAATTTTGTTATCGTGTTAAGGAATTCAGTTATCATATTAGAGGGTTTTAGTTATTATTTAAAAGTTGTATTAAAAGGATTTAGTTACTATATTAAAGGGATTACCGCATTAAGGGATTCAGTTATCGTGTCAAGGGATTTTGTCATCGGACTAAATGTATAAGTTATCGAATTAAAGAGATTTATCATACAATCATACCCCAAAAAATGAGCAGTAAAAAATACAAACACTCCCATAAAAACAGCCACAAACAACAAACACAGCCACAATAACACATACAAACAGCCACAATAACATATACAGACACCATTAGCAACAAACACAGCCATAAAACACATGCAAACAGCCACAGTAACACATACAAACAGCAACAATAACACATACAAAAACCATAAACGACAAACACAGCCATAAAATACACGCTGCCACAAAAACACATACAGACAGCCATAACAACGAACACAGCCACAAAAATCCATACAAAAAGCCACAACCAACAAACACATCGCCAATAACACACATAAACAACAACAAACACAGCCATAAAAACACATACAAACACCACAGACAACAAACACAACCACAAACAAACAAGCCACAAAAACTCCTACAAACAGTCACAACAAACACAGATACAAAAACACATCAAGTGTTGGACACAATACAAACAACCGAGGAAAAAGTGAAGATTCTGCTAAGCGAACTAGATACCTCAAAGGCGATGATGCCGGATAACATCTCTCCATGGGTCCTGAGAGAGGGAGCAGAGGCGCTGTGTGTACCACTAACAACAATCTTCAACACATCTATCGAAACAGGGCGACTACCTAAGGTATGGAAGACAGCAAATGTAGTCCCAATTTTTTAAAAAAGGAGACAGACACGAAGCACTAAACTACAGACCAGTTTCACTGACATGTATAGTATGCAAAGTCTTGGAGAAGATTATCAGGAGAAGAGTGGTGGAACACCTAGAAAGGAATGAGCTTATCAACGACAACCAGCAAGATTTCAGGGATGGGAAATCCTGTGTCACAAACCTACTGTAGTTCTATGACAGGGTGACAGCAGTAAAATAAGAGAGAGAGAGAAACGGGTGGGTAGATTGCGTTTTCTTGGACTGTAAGAAGGTTTTTGACACAATTCTACAAAAGAGATTAGTGCATAAGCTTTAGGACAAGGCAGGTGTAACAGGGAAGGCACTGCATTGGATCAGGGAATACCTGTCGGGAAGACATCAGCGAGTCATGGTACATGACGAGGTGTCAGAGTGGGCGCTTGTGACGAGCGGGGTTCCACAGGGGTCAGTCCCATGACCGGTGCTGTTTCTGGTATGTGTAAACGACATGACGGAAGGAATAGACTCAGAAGTGTCCCTGTTGCAGATGATGTGATGTTGATGAGAAGAATTCAATCGGAGGAGGACCAGACATAACTACAAAGGGATCTGGACAGGCTGCAGGCCTGGTCCAGCAACTGGCTCCTGGAGTTCAACCCCACCAAGTGCAAAGTCATGAAGATTGATTAAGGGCAAAGAAGACCGCAGACAGAGTACAGTCTAGGGGGGCCATAGATTACAAACCTCCCTCAAGGAAAAGGATCTTGGGGTTAGTATCACACCGGGTACATCTCCTGAGGCGCACATCAACCAAATAACTGCTGCAGCATATGGGCGACTAGCAAACCTAAGAACAGCATTCCGACATCTCAATAAGGAATCGTTCAGAACCCTGTACACCATGTATATCAGGCCTATATTGGAGTATGCAGGACCAGTTTGGAAACGACACCTAGTCAAGCATGTAAGGAAATTAGTGAATGTGCAAAGATTTACACCAGGACTAGTCCCGGAGCTAAGGGGTATGTCCTACGAGGAGAGGTTAAGGGAAATCGACCTGACGACACTGGAGAACAGGAAAGATTGGGGGTTATGATAACGACATATAAAATACTGAATACTGAGAGGAACTGACAAGGTGGACAGAGACAGGATGTTCCAGAGATAGGACACAGAAACAAGGAGACACAGTTGGAAGTTGAAGACTCAAATGACTCACAGGGATGTTAGGAAGTATTTCTTCAGTCACAGAGTGGTCGGGAAGTGGAATAGTCTGGGAAGTGATGTAGTGGAGTCAAGATCCATACATAGCTTTAAGAACAGGTATGATAAAGCTTATAGCGCAGGAAGAGTGACCCAGTAGCAGCCAGTGAAGAGGCGGTGCCAGAAGCAACCACAACTAGGTGAGTACATACTAACAGCCACAAACAACAAACACATCCAGGACAAACTGCCACAAACAGTCACACACCACCCCAAAAACACAAACACGCATCAACAACAAACACAGACAAAAAGTCCCAAAAACAAACGCACAAAACAACTTCAAACAGCAATTACACAAACGCTCAGGCTGCCATGACACAGAATTTATATGAAGAAGCGTGAGTGAGCATTTTGCCTGCAACCTGGAGACACTCAGTGATAACACTCAGTGATAACACAATGATAACACAGTGATAACACTCAGTGATAACACAGTGATAACACTCAATGATAACACAGTGATAACACTCAGTGATAACACAGTGATAACACTCAGTGATAACACAGTGATAACACTCAGTGATAACACTCAGTCACAACACTCAGTGATAGTACTCAGTCACAACACTCAGTGATAGTACTCAGTCACAACACTCAGTGATAGTACTCAGTCACAACACTCAGTGATAGTACTCAGTCACAACACTCAGTGATAGTACTCAGTCACAACACTCAGTGATAGTACTCAGTCACAACACTCAGTGATAGTACTCAGTCACAACACTCAGTGATAGTACTCAGTCACAACACTCAGTGATAGTACTCAGTCACAACACTCAGTGATAGTATCGTACCAGTAAACTAGACACTCAGTGATAACTCAGTCACAACACTCAGTGATAGTACTCAGTCACAACACTCAGTGATAGTACTCAGTCACAACACTCAGTGATAGTATCAGTCACAAAATTCACCCTCAGTGATAGTACTCAGTCACAACACTCAGTGATAGTACTCAGTCACAACACTCAGTGATAGTACTCAGTCACAACACTCAGTGATAGTACTCAGTCACAACACTCAGTGATAGTACTCAGTCACAACACTCAGTGATAGTACTCAGTCACAACACTCAGTGATAGTACTCAGTCAACGTACTCAGTGAAACACTCAGTCACAACACTCAGTATAACCAGTCACAACACTCAGTGATAGACACGTCCACCTCAGTCACAACACTCAGTCACAACACTCAGTCACAACACTCAGTCACAACACTCAGTCATAACACTCAGTCATAAAACTCAGTCATAAAACTCAGTCATAACACTCAGTGATAACACTCAGTCATAACACAGTGATAACACTCAGTGATAACACTCAGTGATAACACTCAGTGATAACACTCAGTGATAACACTCAGTGATAACACTCAGTGATAACACTCAGTGATAACACTCAGTGATAGCACTCAGTGATAACACTCAGTGATAGCACTCAGTGATAGCACTCAGTGATAGCACTCAGTGATAGCACTCAGTGATAGCACTCAGTGATAGCACTCAGTGATAGCACTCAGTGATAGCACTCAGTGATAGCACTCAGTGAAAAAGTCACTCAGTGATAACACTCAGTGATAACACTCAGTGATAGCACTCAGTGATAGCACTCAGTGATAGCACTCAGTGATAGCACTCAGTGATAGCACTCAGTCATAACACTCAGTCATAACACTCAGTCATAACACTCAGTCATAACACTCAGTCATAACACTCAGTCATAACACTCAGTCATAACACTCAGTCATAACACTCAGTCATAACACTCAGTCATAACACTCAGTCATAACACTCAGTCATAACACTCAGTCATAACACTCAGTCATAACACTCAGTCACCTCATACACTCAGTCATAACACTCAGTCATAACACTCAGTCATAACACTCAGTCATAACACTCAGTCATAACACTCAGTCATAACACTCAGTCATAACACTCAGTCATAACACTCAGTCATAACACTCAGTCATAACACTCAGTCATAACACTCAGTCTAACACTCAGTCATAACACTCAGTCATAACACTCAGTCATAACACTCAGTCATAACACTCAGTCATAACACTCAGTCATAACACTCAGTCATAACACTCAGTCATAACACTCAGTCATAACACTCAGTCACAACACTCAGTCACAACACTCAGTCACAACACTCAGTCATAACACTCAGTATCTCTTGATGAACACACACACACACACACACACATCTTGCACTCCTTGTAGAAGATACTTGAAGGTACCTTGAGGCTGCTGAAGGGCTCGTGATCCTAGAAATTGGATCTATCCCCTCCTCTTTCCTCTCTTTCCTTGTATTGTGTGTGTGTGCGTGTGTTTGTGAACATTTGACACATGTTAGTAACGTGCCAGATTTTTCCTCTTCCTTAAAGCTCCTCTAAGGTTTTCATTAAATAACCTTATAACGCCTCTTGAGATGGGCTTCAAACTTTCAGCGGTGGCGTATCCTATCCACAAGGAAGGTTCAGAATGACAGTGGGCTGACTAGGTGCTAATTTGCCAATTTTACAAATGTAAATTGCCCTACGACATCTGAGGGATAACTCAAGAACGCTTCTACTGATCGGCTTCAAACTTCCGTCCCATGAATATCCCACTGAGAAGAGGGCATGAAAGAGGTTGAAGAGGAACAAATAAATTAATATACAAATAAATTAATCTTCTGAGTTTGTGTCTCCCTGTGGGTTACTGAGCAAGGTAGGAAGTTACACACCCAACTACACTCGTAAGTCGTCCTCGGAAGTCGTCCTCGGAAGTAGTCCTCGTAAGTCGTCCTCGGGGGAGAATAAACTCAATGACTGACGGTGATCAGAAAAGTGTTCTCGTGATATCATTAGTACACAGCTCCATTAAGCTCCATTAAAACTGTGTAACTGGTCCATGGGCCAGTTACTACACGATGGTCATTCAAGGTTCCTCTCACATCTTCACCACCGGTTCATAATAACTTAATCCATAAAAGAGGAATCAAAGTGATAACTCAGTGTATATGCAGACACACTTCACCCTATACACATCGCTCCCAGCGTGTGTATATACCGAGAAATATATACCTTATCACATTGCTTTTACTTTATTAGTCCTTATTAACCATAAAATATTAGCTGTTTTATTAATTTTTTGAAAGCAAGAATTCCATTTTTATTAGCTAAATTAAATATATTTAATTTTTTGAACCCTCCCCCGTTTTTTCTTTCGAGTCAAATTTTATTAATGCTCAGGTGACATTAATGTCCTAGGTGCCGTTTTCTCCTCAGCACCTATTTAATGCTATTTATTAATCCCCCGTCTCCTGCCACCTACGCTAATCGCATATTTTCCAGCAATTCATTTTCCTTCTTTCGGCCAAGGTAATAGAATAATTTTTTTTTTAGTCTCCCATCGAACATAAATCTTCGAATCCAATTTTCCTTTATTGTGTCTTCAAGTATTACATTATAAATCCCGTTTTCTTTTACGTTTTCTTCAGATATACGGCTGGAAATCCCGTTTTCTATTACTTCATAAAGCACAATGATGTCAGTCTCGTTTTCTTCACTGTTTCGTGCATAAAGCTGTACGTCCCGTTTTCTTTGTTTCAAAAGCTTAATACTTTAATTCTCATTTTCTTTCATATTTACTTCAAGCATATTACTGAATATATATATATATATAAAAGAAGAAGAAGATGATAGTGAGAGTAAGAAGAGAGAAAATGTTTGAGCACGTGAGGAGCAGAAATGATTTATAGACGCCTGTGTGGAGAGGAAGAGGAGGAGAATGGTGCTTGGTGGTGCTTTAATGGTGCTTGGTGGTGCTTTAATGGTGCTTGGTGGTGCTTTAATGGTGCTTGGTGGTGCTTTAATGGTGTTTGGTGGTGCTTTAATGGTGCTTGATGGAGCTTTAATGGTGCTTGGTGGTGCTTTAATGGTGTTTGGTGGAGCTTTAAGGGTGTTTTGGTGGTGCTTGGTGAGTGTGTAGTGTCAGGTGAGTCAGCAGGTGAGTGTGTAGTGTCAGGTGAGTCAGCAGGTGAGTGTGTAGTGTCAGGTGAGTGTGTAGTGTCAGGTGAGTGTGTAGTGTCAGGTGAGTCAGCAGGTGAGTGTGTAGTGTCAGGTGAGTGTGTAGTGTCAGGTGAGTGTGTAGTGTCAGGTGAGTGTGTAGTGTCAGGTGAGTTTGTAGTGTCAGGTGAGTGTGTAGTGTCAGGTGAGTGTGTAGTGTCAGGTGAGTGTGTAGTGTCAGGTGAGTCAGCAGGTGAGTGTGTAGTGTCAGGTGAGTGTGTAGTGTCAGGTGAGTGTGTAGTGTCAGGTGAGTCAGCAGGTGAGTGTGTAGTGTCAGGTGAGTTTGTAGTGTCAGGTGAGTGTGTAGTGTCAGGTGAGTGTGTAGTGTCAGGTGAGTGTGTAGTGTCAGGTGAGTTTGTAGTGTCAGGTGAGTGTGTAGTGTCAGGTGAGTGTGTAGTGTCAGGTGAGTGTGTAGTGTCAGGTGAGTTGTAGTGTCAGGTGAGTTTGTAGTGTCAGGTGAGTTGTAGTGTCAGGTGAGTGTGTAGTGTCAGGTGAGTTTGTAGTGTCAGGTGAGTGTGTAGTGTCAGGTGAGTGTGTAGTGTCAGGTGAGTGTGTAGTGTCAGGTGAGTTTGTAGTGTCAGGTGGTGTGTAGTGTCAGGTGAGTGTGTAGTGTCAGGTGAGTTTGTAGTGTCAGGTGAGTGTGTAGTGTCAGGTGAGTGTGTAGTGTCAGGTGAGTGTGTAGTGTCAGGTGAGTGTGTAGTGTCAGGCGAGTCAGCAGGTGAGTGTGTAGTGTCAGGTGAGTTTGTAGTGTCAGGTGAGTGTGTAGTGTCAGGCGAGTCAGCAGGTGAGTGTGTAGTGTCAGGTGAGTTTGTAGTGTCAGGTGAGTGTGTAGTGTCAGGCGAGTCAGCAGGTGAGTGTGTAGTGTCAGGTGAGTTTGTAGTGTCAGGTGAGTGTGTAGTGTCAGGCGAGTCAGCAGGTGAGTGTGTAGTGTCAGGGTGAGTGTGTAGTGTCAGGTGAGTGTGTAGTGTCAGGTGAGTTTGTAGTGTCAGGTGAGTGTGTAGTGTCAGGTGAGTGTGTAGTGTCAGGTGAGTTTGTAGTGTCAGGTGAGTGTGTAGTGTCAGGTGAGTGTGTAGTGTCAGGTGAGTGTGTAGTGTCAGGTGAGTGTGTAGTGTCAGGTGAGTGTGTAGTGTCAGGTGAGTGTGTAGTGTCAGGTGAGTTTGTAGTGTCAGGTGAGTGTGTAGTGTCAGGTGAGTGTGTAGTGTCAGGTGAGTGTGTAGTGTCAGGTGAGTGTGTAGTGTCAGGCGAGTCAGCAGGTGAGTGTGTAGTGTCAGGTGAGTTTGTAGTGTCAGGTGAGTGTGTAGTGTCAGGCGAGTCAGCAGGTGAGTGTGTAGTGTCAGGTGAGTTTGTAGTGTCAGGTGAGTGTGTAGTGTCAGGCGAGTCAGCAGGTGAGTGTGTAGTGTCAGGTGAGTTTGTAGTGTCAGGTGAGTGTGTAGTGTCAGGCGAGTCAGCAGGTGAGTGTGTAGTGTCAGGTGAGTGTGTAGTGTCAGGTGAGTGTGTAGTGTCAGGTGAGTTTGTAGTGTCAGGTGAGTGTGTAGTGTCAGGTGAGTGTGTAGTGTCAGGTGAGTGTGTAGTGTCAGGTGAGTGTGTAGTGTCAGGAGAGTCAGCAGGTGAGTGTGTAGTGTCAGGTGAGTTTGTAGTGTCAGGTGAGTGTGTAGTGTCAGGCGAGTCAGCAGGTGAGTGTGTAGTGTCAGGTGAGTTTGTAGTGTCAGGTGAGTGTGTAGTGTCAGGCGAGTCAGCAGGTGAGTGTGTAGTGTCAGGTGAGTTTGTAGTGTCAGGTGAGTGTGTAGTGTCAGGGTGAGTGTGTAGTGTCAGGGAGTCAGCAGGTGAGTGTGTAGTGTCAGGTGAGTGTGTAGTGTCAGGTGAGTGTAGTGTAGGGTCCAGGTGAGTTGTAGTGTCAGGTGAGTTGTAGTGTCAGGTTGTAGGAGTAGTCAGGTGAGTGTAGTGTAGTGAGGTCAGGTGAGTGTGTAGTGTCAGGTGAGTCAGCAGGTGAGTGTGTAGTGTCAGGTGAGTTTGTAGGTCAGGTGATGTGTAGTGTCAGGCGAGTCAGCAGGTGAGTGTGTAGTGTCAGGTGAGTTTGTAGGGGTCAGGTGAGTGTGTAGTGTCAGGTGAGTCAGCAGGTGAGTGTGTAGTGTCAGGTGAGTTTGTAGTGTCAGGTGAGTGTGTAGTGTCAGGTGAGTCAGCAGGTGAGTGTGTGTGTCAGGGAGAGTCAGCAGGTGAGTGTGTGTGTCAGGTGAGTGAGTCAGGTGAGTGTGTAGTGTCAGGCGAGTCAGCAGGTGAGTGGTAGTGTCAGGTGAGTTGTAGTGTCAGGTGAGTGTGTGTGTCAGGTGAGTCAGCAGGTGAGTGTGTAGTGGTCAGGAGAGTCAGCAGGTGAGTGTGTAGTGTCAGGTGAGGGGTTTGTAGTGTCAGGTGAGTGTGTAGTGTCAGGGAGTCAGCAGGTGAATGTGTAGTGTCAGGAGGTCAGCAGGTGAGTGTGTAGTGTCAGGTGAGTTTGTGTGTCAGGTGAGGCAGCAGGTGAGTGTGTAGTGTCAGGTGAGTAGCAGGTGAGTGTGTAGTGTCAGGGTGAGTGATTGTGTCAGGTGAGTGTGTAGTGTCAGGTGAGACACAGGTGGGGTGTTGTAGTCAGGTGAGGCAGCAGGTGAGTGTGTTGTGTCAGGTGAGGCAGCAGGTGGTGTAGTTTAGTGGTCAGGTGAGTCAGCAGGTGAGTGTGTAGTGTCAGGTGAGTTTGTTGTGTCAGGTGAGTGTGTAGTGTCAGGTGAGTGTGTTGTGTCAGGTGAGGCAGCAGGTGAGTGTGTAGTGTCAGGTGAGTGTGTTGTGTCAGGCGAGTCAGCAGGTGAGTGTGTAGTGTCAGGTGAGTGTGTTGTGTCAGGCGAGTCAGCAGGTGAGTGTGTAGTGTCAGGTGAGTGTGTTGTGTCAGGTGAGGCAGCAGGTGAGTGTGTAGTGTCAGGTGAGTGTGTTGTGTCAGGCGAGTCAGCAGGTGAGTGTGTAGTGTCAGGTGAGTGTGTTGTGTCAGGTGAGGCAGCAGGTGAGTGTGTAGTGTCAGGTGAGTGTGTTGTGTCAGGTGAGTCAGCAGGTGGGTGTGTAGTGTCAGGTGAGTCAGCAGGTGAGTGTGTAGTGTCAGGTGAGTTTGTTGTGTCAGGTGAGGCAGCAGGTGGGTGTGTTGTGTCAGGTGAGGCAGCAGGTTGTTGTGTTGTGTCAGGTGAGGCAGCAGGTGAGTGTGTTGTGTCAGGTGAGGCAGCAGGTGAGTGTTGTGTCAGGTGGAGTGTGATGTTGTGTCAGGTGAGTCAGCAGGTGAGTGTGTGTGTCAGGTGAGTTTGTTGTGTCAGGTGAGTGTGTAGTAGCCAGGTGAGTGTGTTGTGTCAGGTGAGGCAGCAGGTGAGTGTGTAGTGTCAGGTGAGTGTGTTGTGTCAGGTGAGTCAGCAGGTGAGTGTGTAGTGTCAGGTGAGTGTGTTTGTCAGGTGAGGTCAGCAGGTGAGTGTGTAGTGTCAGGTGAGTGTGTTGTGTCAGGTGAGGCAGCAGGTGAGTGTGTAGTGTCAGGTGAGTGTGTTGTGTCAGGCGAGTCAGCAGGTGAGTGTGTAGTGTCAGGTGAGTGTGTTGTGTCAGGTGAGGCAGCAGGTGAGTGTGTAGTGTCAGGTGAGGTGTCAGTGCAGGTGAGTCAGAGGTGGTGTGTAGTGTCAGGTGAGTCAGCAGGTGAGTGTGTAGTGTCAGGTGAGTTGTTGTGTCAGGTGAGGCAGGGTGGAGTGTGTTGTGTCAGGTGAGGCAGCAGGTGTTGTGTTGTGTCAGGTGAGGCAGCAGGTGAGTGTGTTTGGTCAGGTGAGGCAGTTAGTGAGGTAGTTGTGTCAGGTGAGGCAGCAGGTGAAGGTGTTGTGTCAGGTGAGGCAGCAGGTGAGTGTGTTGTGTCAGGTGAGGCAGCAGGTGAGTGTGTGTGTCAGGTGAGTGTGTTGTGTCAGGTGAGCAGCAGGTGAGTGTGTTGTGTCAGGTGAGCAGCAGGTGAGTGTGTAGTGTCAGGTAGGTGATAGCAGGTGGTGTGTTGTGTCAGGTGAGCAGCAGGTGAGTGTGTTGTCAGGTGAGGTGTCTGTCAGGTGGGCAGTAGGCAGGTGAGTGTGTTGTGTCAGGTGAGGCAGCAGGTGAGTGTGTTGTGTCAGGTGAGCAGCAGGTGAGTGTGTAGTGTCAGGTGAGTGTGTTCTTCAGGTGAGGCACAGGTGAGTGTGTAGTGTCAGGTGAGTGTGTTGTGTTAGGTGAGTCAGCAGGTGAGTGTGTTGTGTCAGGTGAAGCAGGTGAGTGTGTAGTGTCAGGTGAGTGTGTTGTTCAGGTGAGTCAGCAGGTGAGTGTGTAGTGTCAGGTGAGTGTGTTGTGTCAGGTGAGTCAGCAGGTGAGTGTGTTCAGGTGAGTTTGTGTCAGGTGAGCAGCAGGTGGGTGTGTGTGTCAGGTGAGTGTGTAGTGTCAGGTGAGTGTGTTTGTCAGGTGAGGCAGCAGGTGAGTGTTTAGTGTCAGGTGAGTGTGTTGTGTCAGGCGAGTCAGCAGGTGAGTGTGTAGTGTCAGGTGAGTTTGTTGTGTCAGGTGAGGCAGCAGGTGGGTGTGTTGTGTCAGGTGAGGCAGCAGGTGAGTGTGTAGTGTCAGGTGAGTGTGTTGTGTCAGGTGAGTCAGCAGGTGAGTGTGTTGTGTCAGGTGAGTCAGCAGGTGGGTGTGTAGTGTCAGGCGAGTCAGCAGGTGAGTGTGTAGTGTCAGGTGAGTTTGTTGTGTCAGGTGAGGCAGCAGGTGGGTGTGTTGTGTCAGGTGAGGCAGCAGGTGGGTGTGTTGTGTCAGGTGAGGCAGCAGGTGGGTGTGTTGTGTCAGGTGAGGCAGCAGGTGAGTGTGTTGTGTCAGGTGAGGCAGCAGGTGAGTGTGTAGTGTCAGGTGAGTGTGTTGTTTCGGGTGAGGCACCAGGTGAGTGTGTAGTGTCAGGTGAGTGTGTTGTGTTAGGTGAGTCAGCAGGTGAGTGTGTTGTGTCAGGTGAGGCAGCAGGTGAGTGTGTAGTGTCAGGTGAGGCAGCAGGTGAGTGTGTAGTGTCAGGTGAGGCAGCAGGTGAGTGTGTTGTGTCAGGTGAGGCAGCAGGTGAGTGTGTAGTGTCAGGTTAGGCAGCAGGTGAGTGTGTAGTGTCAGGTGAGGCAGCAGGTGAGTGTGTAGTGTCAGGTGAGGCAGCATTTGAGTGTGTAGTGTCAGGTGAGGCAGCAGGTGAGTGTGTAGTGTCAGGTGAGGCAGCAGGTGAGTGTGTAGTGTCAGGTGAGGCAGCACTTTGAGACATGTTCCTATCTCGTATTTTGAATCAGCTGAAGAGGTCATACAAAACCAAAGGAGTTTTGAGGAGATGGAAGGACTAGTCAGAGCTGGAGCGGATGACTACATAGTAACAGCACATCACACTGGGGGTCGAAAAGTGATGATAGCAGTGATATACAACCTGCCACCGAACAGCAGTAAGCCATGCCAGAAATACAACGAGAGCAACAGAGTGATGGTGGACACACTAGCCGAGATTGCTGGAAGGGCCCACATGAGCAGGGCAAAGTTACTCATCATGGGAGATTTCAGCCACAAGGTGATTGACTGGAAGAATCTGGGGCCACATAGGGGACCAGAGACGTGGAGAGCCAAGATGGTAGAGGCAGTACTGGAAAACTTAATGTACCAACATGTTAGGAATACAATCAGAGAGAGAGAGAGAGAGAGAGAGAGAGAGAGAGAGAGAGAGAGAGAGAGAGAGAGAGAGAGAGAGAGGAAAAACGATGAACTAGCGAGGCAAGAACTCTATGCATCTTGAGCAGTTCAGACATAGGCGATATCACACACGAAAGGCCTCTAGGCGCTAGTGACCACGTGGTCTTGAGTTCGAATACAAAGTAGAATTAAGAATGGAGAGTGCAGCAGCAGGAGAAGGACGGGAGAAACCAAACTTCCAAAAAGGGGACTACACAAGCATGAGGCAATTCCTATATGAGGTGCAGTGGGTAAGCGAGCTAGAGGGAAACACAGTAAACGGAATGATGGAACACGTAACAGCAATGAGCAGGGAGGCAGAGAAGTTCGTACCAAGGAGCAACAACAGAAACAATGGAAAGACCAGAGTGAGCCCAGGAGGTGTGGAGAGGCCAAAGCCTGGTGTGCTAGAGTATGGAAAAATTATAGAAGGCAAAGGACCCGGGAAAACAGGGAGTTGAGCCGAAGAGCCAGAAATGAATATGTATGAATAAGTAGAGAAGCCCAGCGTCAATACGACAATGACATCAAAAGCCAAATCTGACCCAAAGTTGTTGTACAGCCACATCAGGAGGAAAGCAACAGTCAGGGATCATGTAATCAGGCTGAGGAAGGAAGGAGGGGAGCTCACAGGAAACGATCAGGAAATATGTGAATTGCTCAACTCAAGATTCAGGTAGGTATTCACAGTGGAGACAGAGACGCTCCCAGCAAACCGAGGTGGTAGGGTGCACCAGCAAGTGCTGGACACACTGCACACAACCGAGGAGGAGGTGAAGAAACTGCTAGGAGAACTAGATTCCTCGAAGATAATATATCTCCTTGGGTCCTGAGAGAAAGAGTAGATGCACTGTGTGCCATTAACAACATTCTTCAATAAATCTATCGAAACAGGGCAACTACCTGAGGCGTGGAAGACAGCAAATTTAGTCCCGATTTTTAAGAAATTAGACAGACAGGCTGCAACAAATTACAGACGAGTGTCGCTGACATGTACTGTATGTAAAGGTTTGGAGAAGATTATCAGGAAAAGAATGGTGAAGCACCTAGAGCGGAATGGACTAATACATGACAACCAGCATGGGAAGGAAAATCCTGCATAAAAAAAACCTTTTGGAGCTCTATGACAAGGTAGGAGAAGTAACAGAAGAGGGATGGGTAGACTGCTTCTTCTTGGACTGCAAGAAGGTTTTCGACACAGTGCCACAGAAGAGACTGGTTGGAAAACTAGAAGAGCAAGCAGATATAGGAGGGAAGGTACTGTAATGGATCAGGGAATACCTGGCAGGAAGGAAACAGCGTGTGTAGGTCTGAGACGAGGTTTCAGAGTTGGTGCATGGGTCGAGTGGGGTTCCACAAGGGTCAGTTCTAAGTCCGGTGCTGTTTCTTGTACATGTGCATGACATGACGGAATTGATTGATTCAGAGGTGTCCCTGTTTGCAGACGATGTGAAACTAATAAGGAGAATACAAGCGGAATACAAGCCTACAAGGAAATCTTGACAGGCTACAATCCTGGTCCGACAACTGGCTCCTGGAGTTTAACCCCAGCAAGTGCAAAGTTATTAAGCTTGGGGAAGGACAAAAGAGACCACAGAAGGAGTACGGCCTAAGAGCTCAGAGGCTGCAAAACTCACTCAAGAAATAGGATATTGGGGTGAGCATCATACCGAACACATCTGAAGCACACATCAACCAAATAACTGCTGCAGCATACGGTCGCCTGGTAAACCTGAGAATAGCGTTTCAACATCTAAGTAAGGGATAATTTACGACACTGTACACCGTGTACGTCAGGTCCATATTGGAGTATGCAGCACCAGTATGGAACCCACACCTGGTTTGCAAAGGTTTGCAAGAAGACTAGTCCCGGAGCTGAGGTGTTTGTCCTACGAGAAGAGGGGTTAGGGGAACTCAACCTGATAATACTGGAAGACATAAGAGATAGGGAGACATGATAGAAACATACAAAATACTGAGAGGAATTGACAAAGTGGATAGGGACGGAATGTTTCTGAGATGTGACACAGCAACAAGAAGTCACAACTGGAAGTTGAAAACACAGACGAGTCACAGGGATGTTAGGAAGTATTTCTTCAGTCAAAGTTGTCAGAAAGTGGAGCAGTCTGGAGAGTGATGTAGTGGAGGCATGATCCATCCATAGCTTTAAGAAGAGGTATGATAAAGCTCATGGAGCAGGGAAAGAGTGGACGTAGTAGCGACCATTGAACAGGCGGGGCCAGGAGCTAAGAATCGACCCCTGCAACCACAATTAGGCGAGTACACACACACATGTATGTATATATATATATATATATATATATATATATATATATATATATATATATATATATAAATATATATTTATATTTAACTAAGAGAGAGAGAGAGAGAGAGAGAGAGAGAGAGAGAGAGAGAGAGAGAGAGAGAGAGAGAGAGAGAGAGAGAGGCTGTGAGCTAAGGGTACAACATCCCCTTTAAATTCTATAATGCCAACAGTGGCAATATTTCACGTCCACCTTACCCCCCCCTCTGACATCTGTCCCCCTCTGACACCTGTTCCCCTCTGACACCTGCCCACCTCCCTGACACCTGCCCACCTCCCTGACACCTGCCCACCTCCCTGACACCTACCCATCTCCCTGACACCTGGGATAAACGTCTTTCATATATAGCCTGTGAAAGTTTTTCTCTTGTAACAATGAGCTGAATTATTGACAACTCTGACTATCTTTAGTATAAAAATACCTTTTACCAGGTTTCTTGTAAATCACAATCACGATATAATAATAGGACAAAATTAGTAACTTAATATCCTTAATATTATATTGCTTTAAAGAAACGACAAATATTCTCTTTTGCTGAAGATGTAAAAATGTTCTTCAGAATAACAATGGCCATAAATTTACGTTGCAATTTTGGAACATTTAGTCAGCGACTTTTCCAAAGTCTCAAGACATAATTAATCTTATCATCTCTATATATATATATATATATATATATATATATATATATATATATATATATATATATATATATATATATTCTTTAGAGATACAATTCTTGACAGAACTATATGAATATAAATAAAAGACTAGATTGTACGTCTGTTCCCTAATAATCACTGGATTCAAGTGCAATAAATTAAGTGAGAAATTAACCAGTTTATCGAAACATAAACGAATGAGAGACAAGCACACCGCTGAGACCACCTTCAGTAGAATCTTAATAGGAGTACTGACACTCCCGTCTTACTGAATATAAATCTTGATCGATTCAAATCAAGACTACTGTAACACTTAAAGAACACTATTAGATCCGATTAAATGGCAAAGAAATTAACAATATCAATAGCTTTCAGAAACTCTCAGAACAGAAAAGACTCAAGGCTAAAGTTGGGCTGGCACTGCTTCAGACAACGCCTCCTCACCAGACGTCAACTCAGTATATGACGTCTACCCGAGAGATCAATTGACTCAACTACCCTATGGTAGTTATGACAGTAGTTCCTTACCTAAATCAATAAAGGACAACCTACCTATATACATAGCTAAAATTATAGGGACAGATAATACTATAAAGCACAATAGCATTATTTTAGCTATTAATAATGTTATCGGCAATATACTATTAAGTGAATAGTAAATAATATACATAAATCACAAATATTCCTTGGGTCTCCTGGACAGAGACACAACACTCACCTCCTTGACACCTGTCCACCTCCCTGACACCTGCTCACTTCCTTGACACCTGCCCTCCTCCTTGACACCTGCCCACCTCCCTGACACTTGCTCACTTCCTTGACACCTGCCCACCTCCCTGACACCTGCTCACTTCCTTGACACCTGCCCACCTCCCTGACACCTGCTCACTTCCTTGACACCTGCCCTCCTCCTTGACACCTGCCCTCCTCCTTGACACCTGCCCACCTCCTTGACACCTGCACTCGTTGGCCTAAATATCATAACTCATCAATGGTAACATTAGCCTAATGTTTCAGTCAGTCAGGTAACAAATGTTGAGTTGATTTAGAATGTAGAGGAGCGACTCAGCTCTCTCTCTCTCTGGTCTGTGTTTGTGGTCAGTCTGCTCTCTCTGGTCTGTGTTTGTGGTCAGTCTGCTCTCTCTGGTCTGTGTTTGTGGTCAGTCTGCTCTCTCTCTGGTCTGTGTTTGTGGTCAGTCTGCTCTCTCTCTGGTCTGTGTTTGTGGTCAGTCTGCTCTCTCTGGTCTGTGTTTGTGGTCAGTCTACTGTCTCTCTGGTCTGTGTTTGTGGTCAGTCTGCTGTCTCTCTGGTCTGTGTTTGTGGTAAGTCTGCTCTCTCTCTGGTCTGTGTTTGTGGTCAGTCTGCTCTCTCTGGTCTGTGTTTGTGGTCAGTCTGCTGTCTCTCTGGTCTGTGTTTGTGGTCAGTCTGCTGTCTCTCTGGTCTGTGTTTGTGGTCAGTCTGCTGTCTCTCTGGTCTGTGTTTGTGGTAAGTCTGCTGTCTCTCTGGTCTGTGTTTGTGGTCAGTCTGCTGTCTCTCTGGTCTGTGTTTGTGGTCAGTCTGCTGTCTCTCTGGTCTGTGTTTGTGGTAAGTCTGCTGTCTCTCTGGTCTGTGTTTGTGGTCAGTCTGCTGTCTCTCTGGTCTGTGTTTGTGGTCAGTCTGCTGTCTCTCTGGTCTGTGTTTGTGGTCAGTCTGCTCTCTCTGGTCTGTGTTTGTGGTCAGTCTGCTGTCTCTCTGGTCTGTGTTTGTGGTCAGTCTGCTGTCTCTCTGGTCTGTGTTTGTGGTCAGTCTGCTGTCTCTCTGGTCTGTGTTTGTGGTAAGTCTGCTGTCTCTCTGGTCTGTGTTTGTGGTAAGTCTGCTGTCTCTCTGGTCTGTGTTTGTGGTCAGTCTGCTGTCTCTCTGGTCTGTGTTTGTGGTCAGTCTGCTGTCTCTCTGGTCTGTGTTTGTGGTCAGTCTGCTGTCTCTCTGGTCTGTGTTTGTGGTCAGTCTGCTGTCTCTCTGGTCTGTATTTGTGGCCAGTCTGCTGTCTCTCTGGTCTGTGTTTGTGGTCAGTCTGCTGTCTCTCTGGTCTGTGTTTGTGGTCAGTCTGCTGTCTCTCTGGTCTGTGTTTGTGGTCAGTCTGCTGTCTCTCTGGTCTGTATTTGTGGCCAGTCTGCTGTCTTTGGTCTGTATTTGTGGTCAGTCTGCTATCTTTGGTCTGCTTTTGTGGTCACTCAGTTCCTCCTATCGCCTCTTCCTTCATCATTACTCCAACTCCTTATTCTCCTCTCCTCGCTCCTTTTATCTTCACCAACCTTTTCATCTTTCTTTCTATATAATGATTTGCGTTAAAAAAAATAATGACTTTCATCACGACCAAATTTCAGCATCTGAAAAGGGCAGTGGAAACCTGACGCTATATCTGCCCTTGCCTTAAAGTCGCATGTTTCTACTCCTGACCTGGAGATGTGATTTAGGTCATGTTACCTGTCTTTATTTTATTTTTCGATGGCTGAGAGAGAGAGAGAGAGAGAGAGAGAGAGAGAGAGAGAGAGAGAGAGAGAGAGAGAGAGAGAGAGAGACGTCCTCACTTTTTTTTTATATCCCAGTTGACTCACCATAAAGATTAGCTGACAGTTTTGGGTCAGGAAATGAAGTGTATTTTTCACTGTTATGTGTAGTCACCGGAACTCCGCTAATAATATCACTTTATGTCACTGACTTTCGTTGACATATTGCTCTTACAAATTTATAAATGTAGTGAAATCGAACGTTGTTGTCGTCGTCGTCGTCGTTGTTGTCATCGTTGTCGTTGTTGTTGCTGTAGATGGTACTTCTACGAGCATGGCTAGACGTAGTTTGCGTTACACTCTTGCTAGTGTATGTTCACTGTATGTACACCAGTGTGTATACTTTTAGAAACGCGTGTGTCAGTGCATACACACAAAGATACACGCCACACTGTGGATCTCCACGCAGTGGGTCTACACTGCGAGATACACGCCTTTCAAAGTATCTACACTGTGAGACACATAGATATAAACACAGACGCGAGTGCTGTATCAAAGTTCAAACGTCCTGCATTGTATAGTTCAAAGTTCACAATCTGAGTTTTAAGGGGCACGTCAGTTCCCCTGTCTTCTAATAATATGTAATTGCTCCCGTATAATCTACCTTGTCCATAATTACTATCGCATTTGCTATGTCTGCTTTCGTAAGGTGAAGGCCAGGATCTTTCCTTAATTCATGGTATAACTTAAATCTTTGATGACAATTGTCATTGTTGTATATAGTGGTGGGGACCGTATGGTCCGGTTAAAATACTGATAATAAACTAAGTTTAAAATATAGATAATGAATCAAGTTTTAGCCTGAAGTTAATAATGCAACACTGGCAATATGAGAGTAAATTACTTTACTTGCAACTTATTGCCACTTAAGTTAAAATTACTGAGGTCTAAAACTACCGAGGTTCAAAACTACTGAGGTTCAAAACTACTGAGGTCAAAAACTACTGAGGTTCAAAACTACTGAGGTTCAAAACTACTGAGGTCCAAAACTACTGAGGTTCAAAACTACTGAGGTCCAAAACTACTGAGGTCCAAAACTACTGAGGTCTAAAACTACTGAGGTCTAAAACTACTGAGGTCTAAAACTACTGAGGTTCAAAACTACTGAGGTTCAAAACTACTGAGGTCTTAAACTACTGAGGCCCAAAACTACTGAGGTCTAAAACTACTGAGATCTAAAACTACTGAGGCCTAAAACTACTGAGGTCTAAAACTACTGAGGTCTAAAACTACTAAGACCTAAACTATTGAGACCTAAAGCTACTGAGACCTAAACTATTGAGACCTAAAGCTACTGAGACCTAAACTATTGAGACCTAAAACTACTGAGACACAAAACTACAGAAACGAAACTAAAAGTACAGAGATTTAAAACTACAGAATTTTTTTATTTGCAGTATTTTAAAGTCCATTGTGTACTCTTTATTATTTTTTAAGGAATATTTCTGCTGATCCAACTACAGTGTGGAAAAGATACTTCAGTTGTGGGTAAAGATACCTCACCTGTGGCAAAAGATACTTCAGTTGTGGGTAAAGATACCTCACCTGTGGCAAAAGATACTTCAGCCGTGGGAAAAGATACTTTAGTTGTGGGAAAAGATACTTGAGTTGTGGGAAAAGATATTTCATATGGGAAAAAAATACTTCAGTTGTGGGAAAAGATATTTCAGGTGGGGAAAAGATACTTCAGTTGTGGGGAGAAATACTTCAGATGGGGAAAAGATACTTCAGTTGTGAGAAAAGATACTTCAGATAGGGAAAAGATACTTCAGCTGTGGGAAAAGATACTTCAGCTGTGGGTATAGATATTTCAGCTGTGGAAAAGGTATTCTTCCCATGAAGAAAAAGTGTTTCAGGTGTGTTATATGTTTCAGGTGCGTGACGGGTGTACTACAAGGCGTGTTACTGGTGTGTTTCAGGTCACTACATGTACGTGGACGCCTCCATTCCGAGGGAGGAGGGACAGAAGGCGCTGTTGTACTCTCCAGTTTACCCTTCAGATATCACCACCACTGACTCCTGCTTCTCTTTCTACTTCCACAAATTCGGTAGAAACTCAGGTAAGATCATACCCACACGGGGCATAGTCATGAACGTACCCACACGGGGCATAGTCATGAACGTACCTACACGGGGCATAGTCATGAGCGTACCCACACGGGGCATAGTCATGATCATACACACGGAGCATAGTTATGGTAATCAGGGGCATAGAAAGAGGATAATTATATTAATTGCCAAAATTAGGAACACTTGAGGTGGGAAACGTCAGTAGTGTCAGTCTGAGCTGGGAGACTTCAGTAGTGTCAGTCTGAGCTGGGAGACTTCAGTAGTGTCAGTCTGAGCTGGGTAACTTCAGTAGTATCAGCCTGAGCTGGGAGATTCCAGTAGTGTCAACCTGAGCTGGGAGACTTCAGTATTGTCAACCTGAGTGAGCTGGGAGACTTCAGTAGTATCAATCTGAGCTGGGAGACTTCAGTAGTGCCAGTCTGAGCTGCGAGACTTCAGTAGTGTCAGTCTGAGCTGGGAGACTTCAGTAGTGTCAGTCTGAGCTGGGAGACTTCAGTAAGGCGGTGAGGATATGGTCAATCACTCCACTCTGGGTTCAGTAACTACGGCAGGTGCGCTAGTTTTTTCCCATCACTATGGAGTTGTCCCAGCACTCTGGAATTGTCCCAGCACTCTGGAATTGTCCCAGCACTCTGGAATTGTCCCAGCACTCTGGAATTGTCCCAGCACTCTGGAATTGTCCCAGCACTCTGGAATTGTCCCAGCACTCTGGAATTGTCCCAGCACTCTGGAATTGTCCCAGCACTGGAATTTGCCTCTGGAATTGTCCCAGCACTCTGGAATTGTCCCAGCACTCTGGAATTGTCCCAGCACTCTGGAATTGTCCCAGCACTCTGGAATTGTCCCAGCACTCTGGAATTGTCCCAGCACTCTGGAATTGTCCCAGCACTCTGGAATTGTCCCAGCACTCTGGAATTGTCCCAGCACTCTGGAATTGTCCCAGCACTCTGGAATTGTCCCAGCACTCTGGAATTGTCCCAGCACTCTGGAATTGTCCCAGCACTCTGGAATTGTCCCAGCACTCTGGAATTGTCCCAGCACTCTGGAATTGTCCCAGCACTCTGGAATTGTCCCAGCACTCTGGAATTGTCCCAGCACTCTGGAATTGTCCCAGCACTCTGGAATTGTCCCAGCACTCTGGAATTGTCCCAGCACTCTGGATTGTCCCAGCACTCTGGAATTGTCCCAGCACTCTGGAATTGTCCCAGCACTCTGGAATTGTCCCAGCACTCTGGAATTGTCCCAGCACTCTGGAATTGTCCCAGCACTCTGGAATTGTCCCAGCACTCTGGAATTGTCCCAGCACTCTGGAATTGTCCCAGCACTCTGGAATTGTCCCAGCACTCTGGAATTGTCCCAGCACTCTGGAATTGTCCCAGCACTCTGGAATTGTCCCAGCACTCTGGAATTGTCCCAGCACTCTGGAATTGTCCCAGCACTCTGGAATTGTCCCAGCACTCTGGAATTGTCCCAGCACTCTGGAATTGTCCAGCACTCTGAATGTCCCAGCACTCTGGAATTGTCCCAGCACTCTGGAATTGTCCCAGCACTCTGGAATTGTCCCAGCACTCTGGAATTGTCCCAGCACTCTGGAATTGTCCCAGCACTCTGGAATTGTCCCAGCACTCTGGAATTGTCCCAGCACTCTGGAATTGTCCCAGCACTCTGGAATTGTCCCAGCACTCTGGAATTGTCCCAGCACTCTGGAATTGTCCCAGCACTCTGGAATTGTCCCAGCACTCTGGAATTGTCCCAGCACTCTGGAATGTCCAGCACTCTGGATGTCCCAGCACTCTGGAATTGTCCCACACTCTGGAATTGTTCCCAGCACCTGGAATTGTCCCAGCACTCTGGATTGTCCCCTGGAGTCAGCATTGGAATTGTCAGACTCTGATTGTCCAGCACTCTGGAATGTGTCCAGCCTCAGTGGAATTGTCCCAGCACTTGGGATTGTGCAGCTCTTGAATTGTAGCACTGCTGGAATGTCCAGACTGGAGGCTTGTCAGGAGCTTGGATGGTGCTATGTTAGCTGAGCTGTTGTAGGGTGTATGATAGATGGAGGCTTTCAGTGGACTGAGGTGGCTAATTAACTGAAGCTGGGTGCTTGTTTGAAGCTGAGGTGCTAAGGAGCTGGGTAATTAATGAGTGGGGGTTAAGGCTTCAGTTCTTAGAGACTGGGTGCTTAGTGAGAGCTAGGGTGCTGAAGTGTATAAACTGGAGGACTTATGAGCTGGGGTGCTATGAGTGAAAGCTGGGGCTGCTTGTGTGAAGCTGGGGTGCTAGTGGTAAGCTGGGGTGCTTGTGGTGAGAGCTGGGGTGCTTGTTGTGAGAGCTGGGGTGCTTGTATGAAAGATGGAGTGCTTTAGTGAGAGATGGGGTGCTTTACTGATGGCTGGGGTGCTTGTTTGAAAGCTGAGGTGCTTGAATGAGAGCTGGGGGTGATTCAATGTAAGCTGGGGTGCTTGTGTAGAGCTGGAGGGCTTGAGTGAAAGCTGGGGTGCTTGTGTGAAAGCTGGGGTGCTTGTGTGAAAGCTGGGGTGCTTGTGTGAAAGCTGGGGTGCTTGTGTGAGAGCTGGGGTGCTTGTGTGAGAGCTGGGGTGCTTGTGTGAGAGCTGGGGCGCTTGTGTGAGAGCTGGGGTGCTTGTGTGAAAGCTGGAGTGCTTGTGTGAAAGCTGGGGTGCTTGTGTGAAAGCTGGGGTGCTTGTGTGAAAGCTGGGGTGCTTGTGTGAGAGCTGGGGTGCTTGTGTGAGAGCTGGGGCGCTTGTGTGAGAGCTGGGGTGCTTGTGTGAAAGCTGGGGTGCTTGTATGAAAGCTGGGGTGCTTGTGTGAAAGCTGGGGTGCTTGTGTGAAAGCTGGGGCGCTTGTGTGAGAGCTGGGGTGCTTGTGTGAGAGCTGGGGTGCTTGTGTGAGAGCTGGGGCGCTTGTGTGAGAGCTGGGGCGCTTGTGTGAGAGCTGGGGCGCTTGTGTGAGAACTGGGGCGCTTGTGTGAGAGGTAACACTATTGGTAATACTGAGCTACGTCACTCCCAGATGTTCGTAACCAAATTGAGCAACAGAGAGGAAGTGAGAGGGAGGAACACCAGAGAGGAGGTGAGAGGGAGGAACACCAGAGAGGAGGTGAGAGGGAGGAACACCAGAGAGGAGGTGAGAGGGAGGAACACCAGAGAGGAGGTGAGGGGGAGGAACACCAGAGAGGAGATGAGAGGGAGGAACACCAGAGAGGTGAGAGGGAGGAACACCGAGAGGAGGTGAGAGAGCACCAGAGAGGAGGTGAGGAGAAACAGAGGAGTGGAGAGGAACACCAGAGAGGAGGTGAGAGGGAGGAACACCAGAGAGGAGGTGAGAGGGAGGAACACCAGAGAGGAGGTGAGAGGGAGGAACACCAGAGAGGAGGTGAGAGGGAGGAACACCAGAGAGGAGGTGAAGGAAACACCAGGAGAGTGAGAGGGAGGAACACCAGAGAGGAGGTGAGAGGGAGGAACACCAGAGAGGAGGTGAGAGGGAGGAACACCAGAGAGGAGGTGAGAGGGAGGAACACCAGAGAGGAGGTGAGAGGGAGGAACAAGATGTGTAAAACAAGGAATGGTGAAGAAGAGGCAACTTGAAAGAGGAGAACAGGGGAAGAGAAGAGGAGGAACAGAAGAGAAGAGAGGGAGAGAAGAGGAAGATACAACAACTACATTCAACATTTACTCTCGCACTCAACAATAGAGTTTCAGCATTATTAACCTAACATCAAAGGTACCACTAGCAATACAAAAATAAAACAGTAACATCATCAACAGTAACATCAATAACAGTAACATCATCAACAGTAACATCAATAATAGTAACATCATCAACAGTAACATCAATAACAGTAACATCAACAATAAAAGCATTAACGACAATATCTTCATATGCGAAAAAATATTAACACCAAGAACATCAATAACTTCAACATCAGCATCAACAACAGCAACATCATCAGGATACATCAGCATCAACAACAACAACAGCAACATCATCAGCATACATCAGCATAAACAACATCAGAGATAAAAAAACAGCAACAATAGTAACATCAACAACAATAACATTAAGAAGAACAACAACAATAACAAAAGTATTAAAAGATTAGACTAATGGAACATTGGAATGACAATGATTCCGTGTTATGCTTCCATTCCCAGTGTTGGGAATGACTCCATTCCCAGTGTTGGGAATGACTCCATTCCCAGTGTTGGGAATGACTCCATTCCCAGTGTTGGGAATGACTCCATTCCCAGTGTTGGGAATGACTCCATTACCAGTGTTGGGAATGACTCCATTCCCAGTGCTGAGGATGACTCCATTCCCAGTGCTGAGGATGACTCCATTCCCAGTGTTGGGAATGACTCCATTCCCAGTGTTGGGAATGACTCCATTCCCAGTGTTGGGAATGACTCCATTCCCAGTGTTGGGAATGACTCCATTCCCAGTGTTGGGAATGACTCCATTCCCAGTGTTGGGAATGACTCCATTCCCAGTGTTGGGAATGACTCCATTCCCAGTGTTGGGAATGACTCCATTCCCAGTGTTGGGAGGACTCCATTCCCAGTGTTGGGGAGGACTCCATTCCCAGTGCTGGGAATGACTCCATTCCCACTGTTGGGAATAACTCCATTTCCAGTGATAGGAATGACTTCATTCCCAGTGCTGGGAATGACTCCATTCCCAGTGTGGGGAATGACTCCATTCTCTGTGTTGGGAATGACTCCATTCCCAGTGTTGGGAATGACTATTCCCAGTGATCGGAATGACTCCATTCCCAGTGTTGGGACTGACTCCATTACCAGTTTTGGGAATGACTCCATTCCCAGTGTTGGGAATGACTCCATTCCCATTGCTGGGAATGACTTTATTTCCACTGTTGGGAATGACTCCATTCCCACTGTTGGGAATGACTCCATTCCCAGTTTTGGGAATGATTGCAGTTGTTATTATCAGCCTGTTAATTAGGGCAGGTGAGTCACCTGAAATCCAGCTGACTGCACGTTTCCCTCTGCTAGCCTAAATTGACTTACATCCTTGTGTATATATATATATATATATATATATATATATAATCAGCCATTTTTACCAAAATTTACAAACCGTTGTTCTAACATTTTTGTCGTTTCATATTAATATAAAACTCTCTTTCAAAATAATTCGTTTTTAATACCTTGTGTATATATAATTTTTTTCCCCAAAAAAAAACACGGGACAGAAATTTATTTTAAGTTGAGTTGAAAAAGACTATAATAGAATTTCCTGCGTAGTCAGGGGTTAAAAAATAAAACGTAAATAAAACGTTAAAGCGAGGAAATGCTTACGTATTTGAGATTACGCATTCACTCGCTCGCTAATTAAGTATTCCGGCCGGAGGGATGAGTGGTGACATTGTCGCAGTGTGTGTATATTTACACCCAGAAATGTGTATAGACAGCGATTGTACATACACTGTGATATTGTAGCTCTTTCTGTGTGCGTGTATGTGAGAGATGTGAATCTCACCGCTCATATACACCGAAGGATGTGTATTTCACTGTGTGTAGGCAATGAGAGATGTGTATCTCAGAGTGTATCAATGGTGTAAGACGTGGCTACGTATATACACCGAGAGATGTGATGCGTATTTTAGAGTGAATATGTGTTGAGATATGTGAATCTCAGTATATATATATATATATATATATATATATATATATATATATATATATACACACACGTTTAGAGATATTTTTTCATTTATGATAGAGTAAAAATTAATAATTTTGTACCAAAGGAGTCTTAGAAAACTAACCTTATTATAACAAGCACAATTTAATTTAGCCTAATCCAACTAAATATATTTTTTATAAGTTTACAATAATTTAATAATAAACAAACACAATGAAATCATTTTTTTTCGTTTGTTTCAGAATGATTTTTGCGAAATTATTGCATACACAAATTTTTGCTTGTCTTATTCGGCAAGAAGAGCGTTGCTATATAAGTCAAAATCACAAGTTTTAACTATTTGGCACGTATATAAATGTGTATATAAATGAAGAGATGTATATTTTTTGTTGGAATCTTTTCGAGCAAACAATAAATGAGAAAGACTGGTTATCGTACGCAAGGATGCCACTTATCATTCTGAAGGTATCGCACTTCAAACGTTAACAGAATATGGTAAGCAACGGTGAAAGTGTCGTTTTAAATAGCTCTGCGATGATTCGACTGTCGTTTCTCGAGTGATTATTCCGGTGTATGGCGAGTCCGTCGTTAGTGATCGCGTTCGAGTTATCGTATCCAGAGTGATCGGGTATCGTAAGTCGAGGGCAGCAGCGGAACCCAGGCACCCGCCTCGCGGCACCAACGTGGCCAAGTTATCGTACCTCCTCCTCCTCCTCCTCCTCTTCCTTCATCTCTTCATATCATCTACCACCTCGTTCTCTCTGTCCACAGTTTTAATCCCTAGTAATCAAGGCGTCAAACTCTACTGCCAGTCATCATCAATCTCTAAATTAGAAATAAATCCCCAGCGTGGTGATTTGATTTTAGGGATTTAAAGGAAGCAAAGTAATTTACCAACCCTGATGTAGGAGGTAAGAGCGGTAATGAAGGCGTGAAGTGTTGAAGATAACTGAAAGACAGAGAATGTTTATGTTGTGGGAGAGAGAGAGAGAGAGAGAGAGAGAGAGAGAGAGAGAGAGAGAGAGAGAGAGAGAGAGAGAGAGAGAGAGAGAGAGAGAGAGGGATGATGATGTAATTATTTTCTTTATTTGATAAATAAATAATAATTTGTTTTAACCATATAAGTAAAATATAAAAAAAAATAATGAAAAAATCTACGGTTCAATGCTGCCACGTTTAAAATATACACACAAAAAAAATCTATATTTAAAGAAAAAAAAGAGAACGATTTAAAAATCAAGAGTAAAATAATTCTACGGTCAAATGCTGCCATATTAAAAACTGACTCAAAAAGCAAAAAAATATCTACACATTTCTGCCATATTAAAAAATAGAACGATACAAAAAATGGAAGAAAAATTCTATGGTATATTGCTGCCACGTTTTATTACCACACCTGGATAATATTGATACCTGACCTCTCGACATTATAGTTCATTATATAATTATATATATATATATATATATATATATATATATAATTTCTTTATGATTATCTTTATTATTATTTTTGGTAGCGTTGTATTCTCTTCATTCATTCCACTTTTTTCCCTCTCTTTTCACCTCTAAATCATGCTTCGATTGTTTGTTGTCCACGGGGGTTCAGGTAAGGAATAAAGCCTTCAATTATCGCAAGTACCTCCTGCAGCAAACTATGTTCGCTGTATCTGTGTGGGGAGACCTTATAAAACCTGTATTTTGCATCTTTGATTACTAAGTCCTGAAAACGAGGTACACCACTCGAATTAACATATCTCAACACTGGAAATTTCTTTTTGACCTGCTAAAACTATCTTATAACTCCTTTAGGTCATTACATCATCCTTTGTTTCATCCAGAGGACACCAGCTAGCTCTCTCTCTCTCTCTCTCACACACATACAGTTGCGTTCTTCAAGTTGTCTCTTCTGAATTACAGAATTGGAAGTTTAACTTGGTCGACTTCAACTTTGTGGTCCCAGCGTCGTCTCTTCTTCTGGTCAGTCTTATGCCTCGATCCTCTATTATTCTGGTCAGTCTTATGCCTCGATCCTCTATTCTTCTGGTCAGTCTTATGCCTCGATCCTCTATTCTTCTGGTCAGTCTTATGCCTCGATCCTCTATTCTTCTGGTCAGTCTTATGCCTCGATCCTCTATTCTTCTGGTCAGTCTTATGCCTCGATCCTCTATTCTTCTGGTCAGTCTTATGCCTCGATCCTCTATTCTTCTGGTCAGTTTTTCCCTGACCCTATTCTTCTGGTCAGTCACCCTCGTCCTCTATTATTCTGGTCAGTCTTATGCCTCGATCCTCTATTCTTCTGGTCAGTTTTATGCCTCGATCCTCTATTCTTCTGGTCAGTTTTATGCCTCGATCCTCTATTCTTCTGGTCAGTTTTATGCCTCGATCCTCCGTGTTAAGCAAGTGGGTTCGCTATCTGTAGCAGCATTAAACATTAAGGAAGTGAGTGTCCAAGACGTTTTGGCTCCTCCTGGACTACAGGAAAGTGTCCTTGAGTATCTTCATTTTGTATCCTCTGAAACTTTTACCTCTTCGGTCCATGTTTTTTCATCTTTGTAAAAGGGGGTGAAGATATACTTCAACTATCGTCTTGCCCCCATTTTGTACCTCAGCGGAATGTATATGATTAAAAACATTCACCCTTAAAAATGAAATCTTTTTTATGATCATCAGGAGCACTTCAAGAAATCTGGCTGTACCTCGCTAATCCTGGTGAGCTGAGCTGCGAGATCATGGTGAATCATGAGCCACACCTCGGAATATTTCATAACACTTTCCCCCCCAGGTACCACATGTATTTTCCTCCAACCTTCCCCCTTCCCGCATTCAAAATATCCCCAAAGGTTTTCCCGCCTCTTTCTTCTTGAACTGCGACGTTTCTCCACCTCTTTATTCCTTGGAAAAAAACAAAAACCTTTTTTTTTAAAACCCGCAAAAAATTTCCCCTTCCCCCCGAATATCCCAAAAGGGATTGCCTCTGTTGGCAGGCCTTAACTCTGGTATCAATCCGGAGGCAATTTTTTTATATATATTCTAAAACTTTTTCGTTAACGTTTTCTTAGGTAGGTTTTTGGCGCTGTGCTAGGTTAACCGTAATATTATACATATGAGTTAAAGGCGGCTCTTTTTTGTGTGTTTCTGAAGCCTGTGTTTACTGAATCCGGTTTGATGTGGCGCTCGAGGTCTCAGCCTAGTGGTCTCTGTCGGTCGTCAGCCCTAGCGAGGTCGTCTCTTCTATCAAGATCGTCTGCTCTTGTTAAGTCATCTTTTCTAGTGAGGTCGTCAGCCTTGGGGCGTCCTTAAAGGTCGGCAGTCTAGGGTCGTCAGCTCTAGTTAGATCATCAGCTTTAAGAAATGTCAGCTTTTGCAAAGTCCCCCAAATTTTAGGGGCGTTTTTTAAAAATCGTCGGTCTATCGGGGCGCGTTTGTTAGGTCGTTACTCTAGAGAGGTTTCTTTTCTAATGAAGGGGGACG